>JADKLZ010038232.1:0-16685 GCA_021533235.1 Biomphalaria straminea
AAAAAAATGGTTGAAAGATAACTTTAGTGCGTGAGTATTTATAAATTGTTGAGTATTTATTTTAAACTGTATAATGCCAGAATACTCGAAAAACTCCAAACTTTGTAATTCAAAGCCGGCGTTAGAAAGCCCCAAGTGCGAGTGCCAAATCAGAGCCATTAATATTTGTACCATAGGATGACGGCGACAAAATATTCTCTTTAAAATGTGCGATTATGGGGCAGTTGCCCCTCACGTCACCCACTGTAGTCTTGTAGTCTTGTCCTGCAGTCTTTAGGTGACTCCGCGCAAATCGTCATTTGATCTTCAAACTGCAAACGTTGACTGGCTATCGAAACTGTCGATAACTTTACTGAACAATTGATTCTCGTCGCGATGGACAAGCTGGCGATGAACGCTTATCGCGCACAGTGCTGATAGGTTTTTTCACGTTCCATCTCTTGCAGCGTTTTCAGGAATCCTAACAGAAAATCCGGTTTTGTAGCCCCGTAGGGGGACAGTGGAGAGATCACAGCTCTCCGGCAAGCTCTCCATCCACCTGACACCCAATTGCGATGGCTGTCCATCCCTTTGGATCTGGTCAGTCTGGAAGAGAGGCGATTCTTGACGTGTGGGCAGCCCAGCACTCGCAAAATTTACAGCCACAGGCTTTCCCCCAGAAATGGAGAGATCACTTCATCTTAAATTTTAAAGGGAAAACATCATGTCTCGAGACGTAAATGCCACAGACATGGTCGGCCATTAACTCCCGCTGTCCTCATTCTAGGTTTTTACAATACTAGCTTCTCCTTGCAACTGTACTGTGGAAGCATTGCTGGTTAGGTATCTTCATTCAAGAAGTTCATTAAATTCAAAGTGCTAATATTGGCAAGAACTCGGCTACTCAGAATCCAATAATGGAACCACAGACCTATATCTTTTGCTACGTAGTGTGGCGATCAGAATTATGTCTGATGTCTCAAATGCCACCGTACTGCCGGAGATATCTATTTAGGTAAAGAAGCCAAACACAACTCCTCATAAAAAAGTACAAGACTTTTCTTCCTCAATTTAAAACCATGAACAATTTAAAACAGACACACACAAAAATACACAATATTATTAAACTTCACTAGTACAAAGGGGGACGTAATTAACTTTTTTAGAAAATTCAACGACCAGATCCCGAGTGTTATCTTCCCTTGTCTCTGTACTCTTTCTAATGTTTGTTTCTTTCATTGCTAGAACTATCTGAACATGTTTTCATATTTGCTCGAAATAAAGTAATTGTAAACAACAAATGGACATCATTCACCAATTGTAAATAAACACATTTAGCCACGTCATAATATTGATAAAATAGTGAAAAATACGGATCACGTGACACGTGGCAGCCTTACGTATTGCGTAATTTGTATAGAACATATAGAGAAAATGTTGTTTGTTTACGTTTGGTGAATGAGGTTCATTATTATAACTCTAAATCTAAAGTAGGCAGTAGGTAACAATGAATAAACTAGATTGTTTCTGTACTCTTTCTAATATTTGTTTCATTGCTCGAACTAACAACCTGAACAAGTTTTCATATTTACTCGAAATAATAATAATAATAATAATAGGCTTGTCTTCGAATCCGAAGATTAGTGAGGAATACAGTGTTTCCCGTAGCTGTGCAGTCCCAGCTGTGACCTACATATTTTGCCACTTCCAGGGCAGCAAAACCATTGTCCGCAGGTGGTCGATTTAGATTTTCTTTTCGTCGTCTGCCTTTGTCCACGGCGGCAGATTTTCTTTTGGTCTCAAATGTATATCCCGCGGCCTTCGTGAGTGACCTCCAGCTGTCTCGTTCCGACGCCGCATACAGCCATGTGCTCTCTTCTATGTCAGCCAAGGAAAGTTGACGCCTAAGCTGGTCTTTCAATCGTTTCCGTGTTGCTCGAAATTAAGTAATTGTAAACAACTAATTGTTATAACTCTAAAGTAAGCAGTAGGTAACAATGAATAAACAGTGGCGTAGCTAGAAATTTTCCAATTTTTGGGGGCCCGGGGGGACTGAACTCTTTGGGGGCCACTACATTTTGCGTAATACTTAATTTATAATGTAAAAAACACTCATTTGGGGGGGATTTTCAAATTCTCCCCCTTCCTCCCCCTCCCTAGCTACGCCACTGTGAATAAACTAGATGTTTATTCCTAGTACAGACACTAACAGGCTTGCACTTCATCTATCAAGTCTCAGAATGTCCTGCTTGCTACTTAACCATCACTACAGACCACTGACACACTTCCCAGTGCCGCCCCGTGGTCCTCAACACAGTTCATAGCACAAAGGACGTTCTCGAGTCAAGACAATAATACTGCAGCCCGGATCTATCTCAATCTTCTTCCTGAATAAATATATCTTCCTAATAGTGTTTAATAGTGCACAGATACGCACCATTATTGTGGTGCGGAACCAGAGTTAGAACATTATCAATGCAAACTATGGGACCTTTTAGGGTTATTACGTGACAGGGAGTAAACCCTAACAGAAAATCCAGTTTTGGAGCCACGTAGGCGGGGGGAGTTAAGACCACTGCTCTCTGGCACATTCCTGCTGCCACCTGACCCATGAGAGGGTGCTGCAACCATTTGGATCCGGTTAGTGTGGAAGAGGGGCGAGTGCTGACGTTTGAGCGGCTCGTAACTGTATCGTCCAGGAACTACCTCCTAACCCCCCTCCCCCAAGAAAAGGAGAGGTCACTCCATTTCTGTAAACTTCAAAGGAAAAGATCGTCTCCCAATACGGGAAATGCCACAGCACAGACACTTTTCACTTTCTTTGTCACTATCCATTCCAACATAGATATTCTTATCTACTTAAATAAACAATTTCTCCAGTAATTTATTGGGCTAGTTGCAAGTCTATAAAACTGCTGTACCGTGCGTAAAGTAAAGTAAAGTTCCCCTTTCATACCTTGTGGTCTATAGGGCAGATGATGTAAAGGTCATCTGATTCTGTGGCCAACGGTTAACGAGGGTGTCATGTGGCCAGCACAACGACCAACCACCTTTACTTTTCCCCAACTAATGTCAGGTACCCATTAGAGCTGGGTTGACTCAGAGGCGCACAAAGATCCCGAAATAAAAATCTTAGTCTTCACCAGGATTCGAGCCCGGGACCCCCGGTTGAGAAGCCAAGCGCTTTACCGCTCAGCCACCGCACCTCCCTGTACTGTGCTTGCTCCCTTGAAAACTTTCTCCAGAGCAAGAGACCCTAACAGGAAATCATTTCTCTTTCACACACACACACAAGTGACTCTACACATGAAAGTGTCAGTCGCTGTATGTGTACTAATCGTTGTTACTGTATTTGTGCTCTAATATGGGAGTGGGAAGCGTGGTCGAGAGGCTACGTGCGGCTTGAGCTTGGCTTGCTTGGCTACCTAGAAGGGGGCTCGAGGTTGGACACCCGACTCGGGCAGAGTTGTGTTTCCTGAGCGCCCAAAGGCAGCACAGGAAACCAACTCCTAGATACCCCCTCCCCCCCAACTGGTCCACAAATGAGATTGGACCAAAGCGCTCTGAGCATGCTATAAGCATGAAAGTAGCGCTATATAAAAGCTATAATAATAATAATAATATCTAATTATACTTTTCATATTCTTGGTACAATAATACTTCCAATTAGTTCCAATGTGTGACCTAATTGTAATATTTGGTCTTAAGATGAGTTGGTATATTTCAATTTGTGATCCTTGAATCGGCAAGTTTATCCAGTGGTAAATTATGGTCTTTATCTATTTTTACATGTGAAGCCACCTAGCATAACCTCCAGGTAGGCCTATATAAGCTCGTGATCAACTCAACTAATGAACGAAGTCACAGGTAATCAAATTATAAAGACTTGTATTTACAAAAAGGAAAAAAACAAACAAATACATAAAGAAATGACCTTATGTTTACAGAATTACAGGTCTACAAAAAAAATGAAACATTGTATAACAAAACAAATGATCACAAGATGTCATGTGTCATAGAAACGATTCTGTACAAGTTGACAAAAATCAAATATAAATTATTTCCCCTTTTAGTTGTCCTTTTAGAATCCTTAACAACCTCAAGCACAAGTCACATCAAGATACGAGCGTAATCGCTGGGTTCTGTCACATCTAGGACTATAATCAACCTTTGGGGCACTACATAAGATCTGTTGACAGTCTTTCTCCATTCCTCTCTGTCCCTTACTTCGAATAGAATCTCTTTTAGTGACATCGCTTTCTTTGTCTGACTCTTCTTCTTTTTCCTGGTACTGTTGACTGGCCCTGAGGACCTTGTTGACTGGCCCTGAGGACCTTGTTGACTGGCCCTGAGGACCTTGTTGACTGGCCCTGAGGACCTTGTTGGCGGGCCCTGAGGACCTTGTTGGCGGGCCCTGAGGACCTTGTTGACTGGCCCCGAGGACCTTGTTGGCGGGCCCTGAGGACCTTGTAATTTGGCTATAGAGTTTTAGATTGCTTTTTTTTTTTCGACAGTGGTTAGAAGGTCTTCGTGGAATCCAATCCAATCCCTGTACGAATCCTTTCTCTAATGTCTTCATTTGTGATGCGGTGTGTGATACATAGGCAGGGCCGGTCTAGCGATTGTGGTGCCCTATGCGAAACTGATTGCGCGGGGCCTAGGCTGGGTGGAAATAAGGATAATAAGTCAAAAATTAAGATTTTTTATTAAAAAATAAATTCGGCTTTGCATTACTTTACGAACTTTGCAACATATGGCATATTTATATGTCAGTGACTATAAAAGTAAATAAGGTATTGGAACTTCCTGATTATTTCATTTTACTACATAAAAACTGACAATGCCTTTTTTTTTTTTAGCGCGTAGGGATTGGAGTTTTACGTACTGAATGACACCCACAAATGACAATTTTGTTTATTTTTCAGGAGATTTTTAAGAGTTTTCAGTAGATTTTAATAAGTGCATTACGATTTCAGGAATTTTTCGTATATATTTTGAAATTAATAAGTACACATTGAATTAGCGCGGGTCCTAAGAAAGCGCGGGGCCCACTGCGACCGCAAAGGTAGCAGTGGCCTAGGACCGGCCCTGTACATAGGATCTTTAGGTAGCATCTCAATTCCATTGCTAGGATCCTCTTCTCTAGTTCTGCAGTCAGAGACCAAAATTCGCAAGCATATAAGAGTGTGACAGTTACAAGAACTATTATAAATGCTTCAAAGTTCGCTGTCAGTCCTAACCACAGTTTTAACCACTCATAGTAAGGATTAGATCTTCATTGTAATATTTTAGTGAGCCTTTACATTTTCTAAGTCAATTATTGTGGCCTCTAATATTCCTACTGTTAATAGCTAGTTGACTACAGACTCAACAACACTTTGATCAAATAAAACGATGGGTACTTTAATAGTTAACAATGTGCAGTCCTAGCCCTCGCCATATTACAAGAAAATCATACAAAAAAAAACACTGTAAAATACAATGGAGACTACTCCTATTGACATAATAGTTCTTGACCACTGGAGTTAATGTTCTTGCATAATAGCACCTACAAAGTCTCAGCCCACATATACATCAGACACACATATACACTAATATATAAATATGGTAAAATATTGAACCTGAAATAACCTTTAAACAGAAATGAGCTCACTGATACAAGTCGTGGAATGACCCTAAACTTGATACGTGTATCAAATTCGCTACATTTCTCCCCATTCCACAACTTGTATCGATCGTTCAAAATGTGTGTGTTGCTCGTTGTAGAAAGCTCTTTGTTCAATTATAGCTTGAGACAGGGCCGGTCCTACAGGTTGCGGGGCCCTAGGCGAAACGGATTGCGCGGGGCCTGATTTGGGTTGTGAAAAGGATAATAAGTGAAAATTAAGATTTTGTATTACAAAAGAAAATCTGCCGACGAGGACAAACGCAGACGACGAAAAGAAAATCTAAACCGACCACCTGCGGACAATGGTTTTGCTTGCCCTGGATGTGGCAAAATATGTAGATCACAGCTGGGACTGCACAGCCACGGGAAACACTGTATTCCTCACTAATCTTCGGACTCGAAGACAAGCCTATTATTATTACAAAATAAATTCGTATTTGCATTTTATTTATACTTTACAAAGTACAAAATCACTGTCAAATTAACTTTACGAGCCATCTACAGTTGATAATAGTTTTCCAACAAAAAGTCTATAAACATTCAGATCTGCCTTTTAGATTTACAATCGACTATCAAAATATCGCTATTATTTTTTTTTCTAAGAGGTCGAGATAGATTTAGGTCTATATTTGTATACCAGTGACTATTAAAGTAAATCAAGTATTTGAACTTCTTGTTTTGGTTTAAGTTCGGCTTATTATTACAGTTTTATTAAATGAGAGCTGGCAATGCTGTTTTTTTTTTAATCGCGAGTAGTATTGACGTTTTCCATATTGAATGACACCCCGAAATGACAATTTTGTCTGTTTTATGGAGATTTGTATCATTTTTTCATAAGATTTCAATAATTTTAAGAGATATTCATGACTTTTCTTGTATAATTTCAGGAAAATTCCAAGAACCCTTTTTAATAATAAGTCCAAAATAGTTTAATTTAATAATTTACACCTAAAATTCGCATCGCGCGGGGCCTATGAATGTGCGGGGCCCACTGCGGCCGCATAGCTTACACTGGCCTAAAACCGGCCCTGGAGCCTTGAGATCACTTTGTTCAATACATCACTGGAAAAACATCTTTGAACCAAATTTGTAAACAAAAGTTGTTCAATACTTCTATTCTAAAAAGCACGATGTCCACCAAGTCTATTGTTGAACCGACTAATGAGAACTCTGTGTCAATGTATTAGTTGTGGAGCTGACTAGTGAAAAAACTTGCCCTTGTGGAGCTTGACCAGAGAAGGCTGACCGTGTCTTTTAAATCTGCATACTTTATCAAGAGGTCCGAACAAGACTGTGGCCCCAAAATCCTCCTATAGAACAAAAACTATACGCGAAAACTGTCTGATCTGGAAACCACTGCGCAGTTCATCTCAGATAGATGATTACTGAAGAACTTGTTGATCTGACCAGTGAGAACGCAGTGTCTATGCATTAGTGTAGTTCAACTTCAAGAACTGTTTATCTAGAATAATGGTTCTTCCAAATCTGTCACTTCATGACCTGTCGGACGCTTATTGGCCGAATGTTCGTCCTGGCCGATGTCACAGAAAACTTCGCCATTGTCCCTACCACTGTTCTGTTTTAGCTTTAAGTTGGTCTGGTTGTTGACCATCAAGGCGTTGGTGTCATGGACAGTGACTGACGCATGACTGACCAGGTGTATTTGACTGCTGACCGTTCGTGTGCCCCCCTTCTCGATGTATTCCGCTGTCCTGTTTGGGGATGAGAATGTCTCGGTTTGATGACCAGCTGAGTACGTTAGTTTATGTAAATACTGACCAACAGGGGAGACTACTCCTGGTTCATGCACTAAAGAGTCACTGTCGATAGGGGAGTTTATTCTCTGGTTAACCCGCCCAGGCGGCTTCCCAGAATCTATTGAGACAGGGGCAATGACGTACATGTCATCAGTTTCTCCCGGAAGTGTGTCGACAATTTCCAAAGGGTTGTCGTGGCTAGAGTTCAGATTCATCTTGGTCACTCGGCTTGCTGGACGCTTGCCATGGATCGAACGTTTGCTGTGATTAATGTGGTCTGACGCGTGTAGGTGCTGGCTTTGCAATGGTAGCTGAGAAATAAAAGAAAGAAATACTCGTTAAAATTATAATCTTTATTATCAGACTTTCATTTTTTAAAAATATCCTTATCATTTGTTTCACTATCCTTATCACTTGTTTTACTATCCTTATCATTTGTTTCATTATCCTTACAGTTTGTTTTACTATCAATATAGTTTGTTTCAATAATCTTATAGTCTGTGTCACTATCCTTACCATTTGTTTCACTATCTTTATATTTTTTTAAAATGTTCGTATCAATTGTTTCATTATCATTATCGTTTGTTTCATTATCCTTATCATTTGCTTTACTATTCTTATTTCACTATCCGTATAATCTTTTTCACTATCCTTATCATTTCTTTCACTATTCTTTAAATTTGTTTCACTATTCTAATTGTCACATAAACAAATTATGTATTTGTTAGTCAAAGGTAAATATTCTCTGCTGACGAAGTTATTTATAGTTATTCCAAGAAAAGCCTAGCTCGATCACACGAGATCTGGAAGATTTGATTCTATTGGTTGTTTTGAAAATAAAGACATTTTAGTTAGCGCCAGAGATTTGACGAGAGTACATCCGCCCACCAGTTGATGAAAGAACTTTGTAGAAATAAGACGTATTATTAGGAGCTCTGTTTAAATGCATTTGTAATATGATTTCACTTCATTGATCTATCATTGTACATATTTGTACTTACGTTCTATATGATTAAAGTTTCTTGAGTTTATTCTACAAGAAGTATTTGGTTTTGTGAATCCTAGATCTACAATTATTAAGTTACTTCAATTCAAGATTTCTTCGACCACGTGTTCAAGATAGAATCTTCCCCGGCATGTCACACTCACCATCAACGACGTCGTGACACTAATAATTTCTCTCACTATTCTTATAATTTGTTTCACTATTCTTATAATATTTGTCTTATTTTTCATGTTTCGTGTGTTACTCTGAAAGATTATTACATCCCAGCCTAATCCCCCCACCCCAAGTGTGGCATGGCACGGCAGCGGTCACGGCCCGAACCCGGGATATCGAAATAAAGGACCAGATCGCATACCACACGACCAGGCAACCATCCTTGGTTTACTTGTATCACTGTTGTTACAGTTGGTCCATTTCTATCACCACCCCGTGGTTTAACTGTGTGGAAACTTCTTTGCGTTGGTTCATTGGCGTCAAGCATCGACGTAGTCCTTGTGACACAGCAACCTGCGGTCAGTGTAGACCAAAAGCATCGATGTAGTCCTTGTGACACAGCAACCTGCGGTCAACGAAGACCAATAGCATCGACGTAGTCCTTGTGACACAGCAACCTGCGGTCAGCGGAGACCAATAGCATCGACGTAGTCCTTGTGACACAGCAACCTGCGGTCAGTGTAGACCAATAGCATCGACGTAGTCCTTGTGACATAGCAACCTGCAGCTGATGGTGCCTTAACTATGCTTGGGTGTAGGTATTATTATTATACCTTTCATATAGCGCTACTTTCATGCTTATAGCATGCTCAGAGCGCTTTGGTCCAATCTCATTTGTGGGCCAGTGGGGGGGGGAGGGGGTATCTAGGAGTTGGTTTACCGTGCTGCCTTTGGGCGCTCAGTAAACACAACTCTGCCCGAGTCAGGTGTCGAACCTCGAGCCCCCTTCTAGGTAGCCAAGCAAGCCAAGCTCAAGCCGCACTTGGCCTCTCGACCACGCTTCCCTTGGATGTCAATTTTTGCTACGGAATGAGTCACCATTAGAATCCATTTGCAACGCCAATAGCAATGCATCTAAGTAGTTCTCTGCAATGTCAGTTACACAATTTTGGATCCAGTGTTGTCAGTCATTTTGACACATCTTCCGTTTCCAACACTGTATCTTTGTGAAACTTTTTTTTTTCTGCCTGTCAGTTATCAGGTCTAAATACAGAAATAAACTTGAATGGAATTCCTAACCTAGTGAAATAAAAACAAGTTCAACCTTTGCACTAACTTTGATGTGTTTGAAAATACTGTCTCAACAGTTTCCATGATTTAATACTTTTTTGTACCCCAGGGGTCCCCCCCTAGTGAAAAAATGTATAAGGGGATCATTGAGCTAAAAAGGTTGAGAACCGCTGGCCTAGGGCCTCTTTTTGGGCCCTACTATCTCTTTTGTGTGCTTTCACTTTATTATAAGTTCTCACATTTCACAAATATTAAATTACAAAGCATTTAAATTAAAATTTGAGATATGATAAATCTATAGTTAATTAGTCATTAGAATAGCAAATCGACGTAAATAGTAGATACAAAGTTAAAGATTAATGAGTACAAACAAAACTTGATCTTTCTTGTGAGTCTTGTAAGGATTACCATAAACGCGTAATAGGTGAACATAATCTTACATATTTGCATTTTTCTATGTATCATAGAACTAAATAATAAAGCATGTTACCGCTCGTATTTTGTTCCTATTAATAAAAGCTGACCAAATATCCCAACACTCATTGACCAACGGAAGGACAATCATGGTCAACATAGCTAGCCAGACCCAAAGCTCTGTTACACGGACCTAAAGCAAAGCACAACATAACATTATTAGTATATTATCTTATTAGATCTAGGTTAAAAGGTTAGAATTGTTCAGACCATACCAAAAAATGTTTAAATGCTTTAAGCAAAAATGCCTCAATAAAAGAAAATAAAGGCTTATCTCTTTTTCCACACAGGGATGAACTTACATATGACATTAATAACTTGCGGCAGACATAGGTACTGGCATTCAAAAGTACTTGATAAGTCATAAGTACGGGTGGTCATATGAACTGACATTCTTAATTACTGACAGTCGAAAGTACTGGCATACATAAGTACTTGGAGTCATAAGTACTGGCATTAGTAAATACTGGCATTCATAGGTAATTGTATTCATAGGTACTGGCAGTCAAAAGTATTGGCAGCCATAAGTAATAATAGTAATAAGTCCTGGCAGTCATAAGTACATAAGTACTGCCAGTCATTAATAATGAGTGTCATAGGTTTTGGTAATCATAAGTACATAAGTACTGGCAGTCCTATGTAATGACAGACAGTCAAAAATACAGGCGGTCATAAATACTGGCAGTCATAAATACTGGCAGTCATAAATACTGGCAGTCATAAGTAACGACTGTCATAGGTACAGGCAGTCATATATACTGGCAGTCATACATATTGGCAGTCATACATACTGGCAGTCATACATACTGGCAGTCATGTGTAATGACAGTCATAGGTACAGGCAGTCATATAAACTGGCAGTCATACATAATGGCAGTCATACATACTAACAGTCATATGTAATGACAGTCATCATTACAGGCAGTCATACATACTGGCAGTCATATGTAATGACTGTCAGAGGTACTGGCAGTCAAAATCTGGCAGTCATAAGTACTGGCAGTCATAAGATACAGGCAGTCAAACATACTGGCAGTCATACATACTTTCAGTCATAAGTAATGATAGTTATAGTACAGGCAGTCATACATACTGGAAGTCATACATACTGGCAGTCATATGTAATGACAATACTGGGTACTGGCAGTTATAAGTACATAAGCACTGGCAGTCATATGTAATGACAGTGATAGGTCATGGCAGTTATAAGTACTGACGGTCAAAAGCATTGTCAGCCACAGTGTCATTAACATACGAACGTCTACCCGTACCCATCCAGTGAACTGTGTCACTGACATGATGTCCACTGTCACCATCAGCGCAGGCCAGACGATGACCAGCACAACAGAGAAGAGAGTGGACATTGAGTTGGCCATAAGGTAAGCTCGCCTGAACGCCTTCTGGACATCTTGGAGTGAGGGTCGATTGTCCAGTCTGTGCGATCCAGTCAAATGGAGTTCCCTGAAACGCAGCGGATGTGTGATGATAATATGATCATTATATATGAATATATGTTAACCAAATGAATATGATAATATGTTGATAATATGATGATGATGATATGTTGCAATAGACGGAATGATACAAAACGTCTCATGTATGGCCAATTAAGAGAAGGAAAGCGCTCGCAAGGTGGTCAAAGAAAGCGCTTCAAGGACACCCTCAAAGCTTCTCTAAAGGAGTTCAACATTGACCCAGGCACCTGGGAGACAGAAGCACATGACAGAGTATCATGGCGCCGCGCTGTGAGATCCGGCGCACAGGTTGCTGAGGAAAAAAGAACAACGCTGGCGAAAGAAAAAACGCCAGAGAAGGAAAGCAAGGCAAACGACACTAGCTCCAGCTGGATTTACCTGCCCAGAGTGCGGCCGAACATTCCAGGCTCGCATAGGTCTCACCAGCCACATGAGGAGGCACAAAACTCCAGTGCAAAGCCCTCAGCCCCCTGGATGACAAAGTGGTCATCATCGAAACACGATGGACGAACTATATATATTTAAATTATATATTTAATAAGATAAGATAAGATAAGATAATTTTATTGATCCAATCTTATGGAAATTCAGGTTGACTACAACTGACAACCTCAGCGTAACTACTGTAATAAGAAATGTACATCTATTAGCAGAGGTGTAGCTAGGAATTTGGGGGCTCGGGGGGGGGGGGCTTGACCTCTTAGGGGGTCCGTGCATTTTGCGTAATAATCACAATTTAAAGTAAAAAACACTCATTTTGGAGGGCCCCCCCCAGCTGCGCTACTTTTCTTTAAGTGTAATCTTAGATAGCTAGAAAATTTGAATAAACCTTAACTCACACTATATATCAAACAATAACTAAATAACGAATTCTCAAATGGACCTCATTCACCAATCGTAAACAAACAACATTTAGTCACGTGATAATATTAATAAAACGACGAAAAAAAAAAACAACTGTCACTTGATAGCCATTGGGTATTTAAAATTAGATTGTAATTTGTATAGAAGAGAATCACGTGACTGAAAGTTGTTTTTTAACGATTGGTGAATAAGGGCCATACAGCGTTCTTGATATGATCTACTTTAACATGAAAATGCCGAATATTAATGTTTCTTTTTGTTTTTGAAACTGTAGTAGGGGGAAACAACTTACTTTTCATATTTCTCCATCCAAGGGGACAATGGATTATCAATATCTCGAGTGGTCTCCCATATCTCTTCGCCCTGGGCGCAGTCGTTGTGCCAGCTACTGAAGAAGCTGAGAATCACTGTGATAGCCCCGCCTCCTAGAATAGCGACTAGGTTCCCACACAGCATGGCTAACTCCTTCCCTGTCAGACAGAAACAGAACTGGGCTTACGACTATAGTTTAATTCAGGGCCGGTCTTAGGTCAATGCAGCCTATGCGGTCGCAGTGGGCCCCGTGCTTTCATAGGCCCCGCGCTAATTCTCGGTGTAATTATTAAATTGAAAAATATATCCGAAAAATTTGTGAAAATCTGAATTTATTAAAATCTCCTGAAAACTCTAGAAAAAATCTTCAATAAAATAGACAAGATTATTGTAATCTCCTTTGGTGGTGTCACTCATTTCGGAAAACGCCAATCCTATGAGCGATAAAAGAATAAAGGCATTGTCAGCTTTCATGTAATAAAATGTAATAATCGGACGAATTTTTACCTTAATCGGAAGTTCAAATACTTTATTTACTTTTATTGTCACTGGCATATATGCCATCGGTTACAAGGTTCGTAAACAACAGATCGTAATTTTTAACTTAGTAAACAATGAATAAAACTCAAAGTCAATTATATTTTTTTTTCTTATACAAAATCTTAATTTTCACTTATTATCCTTATTCACACACAAACTAGGCCCCGCGCAATCAGTTTCGCATAGGGCCCCGCAATTGCTAGGACCGGCCCTGGTTTCATTATTTTCAGAAAAGTCTTTTTTTTTGTATAAGCTTTTATACAGCGCAACCTTCATCACTTTCATGCTTATAGCAAGCTCAGAGCGCTGTGGTCCAATCTTCTATGTAGGCTAGTGAGGAAGGGGGGGGGGGTATCTAGAAAGTTTTCTATGCTGCTTTTAGGCGATCAAGGGGGTACGGTGGTCGAATGGTTAAGCACTTGACTTCCAAACCTTAGATCCTGGGTGCGAATTCCGGTGAAGGCTGGGATTGTGAATTTCGGGAGTCTTAGGGCGCCCCTGAGTCCAACCCAACTCTAATGGATACCTGACTTTAGTTGGGGAAAGTAAAGGCGGTTGGTCGTTGTGCTGGCCACATAACACCCTGCTCGTTAACCGTTGGCCAAAGAAACAGATAATAATAATAATAATAATAATTTTATTTATAAAGCGCTGTTAACAAACAGAATTGTAGGCTCAAGGCGCTGTAAACAATTACAAACATAAACATTCGACATAACAAACTAATCTAAAAAAGTTCTAAACAAATAGGTCTTAATGTTCTTCTTAAAAGTGGTGAAACATGTTGTCTGTCTGAGATCAATTGGGAGTGAGTTCCAAACCTTTGGTCCGTGAACTGAAAAAGCCCGCTGACCGTAGCTTTTGAGGGAGAAGCGTGGCACCACTAATAGCTTTGAGTCCATTGAGCGTAGGGCTCTCTGGGGGACATATGGAGTGATAAGTTCGCTAAGGTACAAGGGCATCTGATTGTTATATATACACTGATGACAAAGTGTGGCGACCTTGTAATTGATTCTTGCTTTCACAGGAAGCCAATGGAGCGTGCGCAAGAGCGTAGTAACAGAATCTCGTCTTGTTTATCTTAGAACTATTCGTGCGGCGTTGTTCTGAATACGTTGCAGCTTGGCTATTTTGTCATCGGGTATACCTGCTAGTACAGCGTTGCAATAGTCAAGACGGGAGAGTATGAATGCCACAGCTAGCGTTTTTGTTGACTCCGTTGTTAGATATGGTCGGATCTGGCCTAATCTGCGCAGCTGCAGATAAAGACCCTTGCAGAGCTGCCTTATGTGTGGGTCGAAAGATAGTGTTGAGTCAAAGAAAACTCCAAGATTCCGCACTACATGGACATAAGAAACCTGGCAGTTCGTGATAAAAAGAGAATCTGTGCTCTCGACTTTTGAGATGTTGTTCCGAGTGCCAATCTTAATTATTTCTGCCTTGTCTTCATTCATCTTGAGCTTATTCTCAACCATCCAATCGCTCACCCTAGCAACGGTACCACTGATTTTCTCTGCCAGATGTGACACCTCTGAGGGCATTGCTGTTTCCAATACGAATGACACTCCGACACATGGACTAGAAATCATGGCCGAAGGTCAAGTGGTACCGGGGGCCACCCCCATGTTCCTTCATTGCACCAAGCTAACTGTGCGGGATTTGCCATTGATGAGACAGTCCCTTGAGGAACAGCGCATGGATGTTTGTGACGGGTCGTGGGAGCTCTCTTACAACCCCGCTCAGTGCAATGGGCAGACTCTCGTCTTTCCGTAGGCACCCCCACGTTACTTTTTTCGCCTAGCTCACCTCCCCTAGTGAGCCGTTTCCACGCCGGCACCACGATGAGGCAAAGTAACTTGCGCGGCGTCACTATTAACCAAAACTTATACGCGTCTTTGTGTCATTACAATGGCTAGTTTTAATGGATTGTACTAAAATAATGAAAGTGCAAATAACATAAATAATCATGGAATTGAAAACCATTAGTAAGTCATTAATTATATCATACATTATTTTCTACAATAGAACTCTTTATTTATCCAAATGTAACGTATGCGTGGTATTAAAAATTGAAGATGGAGTCTAACACACGACTTTTACTCTATAAAATATAGAAACACATTAAATATCCGCTTGTATTGTGTTTATACGCGGGTACCTTAAGTCATTGATTAATCTATGCCAAGGACCGTAGAAAAATAAAAGATCTTATCTATCTTTTGCTAAGCAAAGAGTCCCTTCCAGACTAGTCCATTCCTTGATGTGGTTCGTGTCGTTTGCGCGTGAAGTTTTTTTTTTCTTGTTTAATAGTTGTCAAGAATAGTGTGTGTGTGTTTACGTTACGCTTAGCTCCAGTAATGTTCTGGTAGCGGAGAGAGCAAAATATAAAGTGTGTGTATGTTTAATGTGTGTATGTAAAAGTGTGTATGCGTGTTTTGTAAGTGTGTGTGTGTGTGTGTGTGTAAGTCTTGCTTGGCGCCCCAACGGTCCAACAGACGAAGGGACAGGTAAAGGTAATTTTTTGTTGGGTGGACAGTAAGGGAAATCGGATATAGTGATTATAACATCTATGGTGACAACAAAATTCAACTGACCTGTATTAGTCCACCAGCTGCCTAGGCCACCGTCGTATGTAGAGGCCACCCCCAGCCAGACAGAGATGGCCATCGCGGCTCCGCCAATGCTACCAGCCATCATGGCCCCGCTGGTCAACCTCTCCCAGAACATGGCCAGAGTTATCGGGATAACGGCTGAGCCAACCAGGATCCCCATGAACAGGTAAACCCAGCCGAGGCTGGCCTGGAACAAATAAGGTGAAAAACATATCGTGAGTGTATGGGTGTGTATATATATATATATATATATATATATATATATATGTGTGTGTGTGTGTGTGTTAAAGTGTGTGTGTGTGAATGTGTGTGCATGTTTTGTTGTAAGTGTGTGTGTGTGTGTGTGTAAGGCGCAGCAGAGGAGGCAAGAACAGTTCAAGAAATGTTGAGACCAGAGCGCCATTAAAGGACCAGATAGGAGAAACTATGTTGGACAGCAAACAAACACAGACAACAAACAAACATACAAACATGAAACACACACCATTGCCGTTGACACACCATATATATACTCATACACATAAAGAAAGCAGCGACTGAAGAGATTTTCTTGGTATGTATAAATGTTGGCGTTTGAAAAGAGTCTCGTGAATGGAGTGATATGAAAAAGGATTAATAAAGCTATTGAACCCCACGATGACCTGCTGACCTGGCAAAAGGTTCTATACTCTATCCCCCCCCACAAGTACTTTTACTGCATACACAAGTACTAGCGTCCCCGTACTTGATAAACACAAATCCAACTGAAGAGTTACTGGAGCTGAAATAAACACA
>JADKLZ010038233.1:0-16242 GCA_021533235.1 Biomphalaria straminea
AAAAAAATGGTTGAAAGATAACTTTAGTGCGTGAGTATTTATAAATTGTTGAGTATTTATTTTAAACTGTATAATGCCAGAATACTCGAAAAACTCCAAACTTTGTAATTTAAAGCCGGCGTTAGAAAGCCCCAAGTGCGAATGTCAAATCAGAGCCATTCATATTTGTACCATAGGATGACGGCGACAAAATATTCTCTTTAAAATGTGCGATTATGGGGCAGTTCCCCCACACGTCACCCACTGTAGTCTTTAGGTAACTCCTGGCAAATCGTCATTAGATCTTCAAACTGCAAACGTTGACTGGCTATCGAAACTGTCGATAACTTTACTGAACAATTGATTCTCGTCGCGATGGACAAGCTGGCGATGGACGCTTATCGCGCACAGTGCTGAGAGATTTCTTCACTTTCCATCTCTTGCAGCGTTTTCAGGAATCCTAACAGAAAATCCGGTTTTGTAGCCCCGTAGGGGAACAGTGGAGAGATCACAGCTCTCCGGCAAGCTCTCCATCAACCTGACACCCAATTGCGATGGCTGTCCATCCCTTTGGATCTGGTCAGTCTGGAAGAGAGGCGATTCTTGACGTGTGGGCAGCCCAGCACTCGTAAATTTACAGCCACAGGCTTTCCCCCAGCAATGGAGAGATCACTTCATCTTAAATTTTAAAGGGAAAACATCATGTCTCGAGACGTAAATGCCGCAGACATGGTCGGCCATTAACTTCCGATGTCCTCATTCTAGGTTTTTACAATACTAGCTTCTCCTTGCAACTGTACTGTGGAAGCATTGCTGGTTAGGTATCTTCATTCAAGAAGTTCATTAAATTCAAAGTGCTAATATTGGCAAGAACTCGGCTACTCAGAATCCCATAATGGGACCACACACCTATATCTTTTGCTACGTAGTGTGGCGATCAGAATTATGTCTGATGTCTCAAATGCCACCGTACTGCCGGAGATATCTATTTAGGTAAAGAAGCCAAACACAACTCCTCATAACAAAGTAGAAGACTTTTCTTCCTCAACTTAAAACCACGAACAATTTAAAACAGACACACACACAAATACACAATATCATTAAACTTCACTAGTACAAAGGGGGACGTAATTAACTTTTTTAGAAAACTCAACGACCAGATCCCGACTGTTATCTTCCCTTGTCTCTGTACTCTTTCTAATCTTTGTTTCTTTCATTGCTCGAACTAACTATCTGAAATTGTTTTCATATTTGCTTGAAATAAAGTAATTGTAAACAACAAATGGACCTCATTCACAAATTGTAAATAAACACATTTAGCCACGTCATAATATTGATAAAATAGTGAATAATACGGATCATGTTGCAGCCTTATTGCGTAATTTATTTAGAACATATAGAGAAAATGTTGTTTGTTTACGTTTGGTGAATGAGGTCCATTATTATAACTCTAAAGTAGGCAGAAGGTAACAATGAATAAACTAGATTGTTTCTGTACTCTTTCTAATCTTTGTTTCATTGCTCGAATTAACAATCTAAACAAGTTTTTATATTTGCTCGAAATAATAATAATAATAATAATAGGCTTGTCTTCGAATCCGAAGATTAGTGAGGAATACAGTGTTTCCCGTGGCTGTGCAGTCCCAGCGGTGACCTACATATTTTGCCACGTCCATGGCAAGCAAAACCATTGTCCGCAGGTGGTCGGTTTAGATTTTCTTTTCGTCGTCTGCGTTTGTCCTTGGCGGCAGATTTTCTTTTGGTCTCAAATGTATATCCCGCGGCCTTCGTGAGTGACCTCCAGATGTCTCTTGCCGACGCCGCATGCAGCCAGGTGATCTCTTCTATGTCAGCCAAGGAAAGTAGACGCCTAAGCTGGTCTTTGAAGCGTTTCCGTGTTGCTCGAAATAAAGTAATTGTAAACAACAAATTGTTATAACTCTAAAGTAGACAGTAGGTAACAATGAATAAACAAGATGTTTATTCCTAGTACAGACACTAACAGGCTTGCACTTCATCTATCAAGTCTCAGAATGTCCTGCTTGCTACTTAACCATCACTACAGACCACTGAAACACTTCCCAGTGCCGCCCCGTGGTCCTCAACACAGTTCATAGCACAAAGGACGTTCTCGAGTCAAGACAATAACACTGCAGCCCGGATCTATCTCAATCTTCTTCCTGACTAAATAGATCTTCCTAATAGTGTTTAATAGTGCACAGATGCGCACCATTATTGTGGTGCGGAAGCAGAGTTAGAACATTATCAATGCAAACTATGGGACCTTTTTGGGCTATTACGTGACAGGGAGTAAACCCTAACAGAAAATCCAGTTTTGGAGCCACGTAGGCGGGGGGAGTTAAGACCACTGCTCTCTGGCACATTCCTGCTACCACCTGACCCACGAGAGGGTGCTGCAACCATTTGGATACGGTTAGTGTGGAAGAGTGGCGAGTGCTGACGTTTGAGCGGCTCGTAACTGTATCGTCCAGGAACTACCTCCTAACCCCCCCCTCCCCCCCAAGCAAAGGAGGAGGTTACTCCATTTCTGTAAACTTCAAAGGAAAAGATCGTCTCCTAATACGGGAAATGCCACAGCACAGACACTTTTCACTTTCTTTGTCACTATCCATTCCAACATAGATTTTCTTACCTACTTAAATAAACAATTTCTCCAGTAATTTATTGGGCTAGTTGCAAGTCTATAAAACTGCTGTACCGTGCTTAAAGTAAAGTAAAGTTCTCCTTTCAGACCTGTGGTCTATAGGGCAGATGATGTAAAGATCATCTGATTTTGTGGCCCACGGTTAACGAGGGTGTCATGTGGCCAGCACAACGACCAACCGCCTTTACTTTTCCCTAACTAATGTCAGGTACCCATTAGAGCTGGGTGGACTCAGAGGCGCACAAAGATCCCGAAATAAAAATCTCAGTCTTCACCAGGATTCGAGCCCGGGACCCCCGGTTCAGAAGCCAAGCGCTTTACCGCTCAGCCACCGCACCTCCCTGTACTGTGCTTGCTCCCTTGAAAACTTTCTCCAGAGCAAGAGACCCTAACAGAAAATCATTTCTCTTTCACACACACACAAGTGACTCTACACATGAAAGTGTCAGTCGCTGTATGTGTACTAATCGTTGTTACTGTTTTTGTGCTCTAATGTGTAATTATACTTTTCATATTCTTGGTACAATAATACTTCCAATTAGTTCCAATGTGTGACCTAATTGTAATATTTGGTCTTAAGATGAGTTGGTATATTTGTGATCCTGGAATCGGCAAGTTTATCCAGTGGTAAATTATGGTCTCTATCTATTTTTATATGTAGAGCTACCTAGCATAACCTCCAGGTAGGCCTATATAAGCTCGTGATCAACTCAACTAATGAACGAAGTCACAGGTAATCAAATTATAAAGACTTGTATTTACAAAAAGGAAAAAAAACAAACAAATACATAAAGAAATAACCTTATGTTTACAGAATGACAGGTCTACAAAAAAATGAAACATTGTATAACAAAACAAATGATCACGAGATGTCATGTGTCATAGAAACGATTCTGTACAAGTTGACAAAAATCAAATATAAATTATTTCCCCTTTTAGTTGTCCTTTTAGAATCCTTAACAACAAATATTACCTCAAGCACAAGTCACATCAAGATACGAGCGTAATCGCTGGGTTCTGTCACATCTAGGACTATAATCAACCTTTGGGGCACTACATAAGATCTGTTGACAGTCTTTCTCCATTCCTCTCTGTCCCTTACTTCGAATAGAATCTCTTTTAGTGACATCGCTTTCTTTGTCTGACTCTTCTTCTTTTTCCTGGTACTGTTGACTGGCCCTGAGGACCTTGTTGACTGGCCCTGAGGACCTTGTTGACTGGCCCTGAGGACCTTGTTGACTGGCCCTGAGGACCTTGTTGGCGGGCCCTGAGGACCTTGTTGGCGGGCCCTGAGGACCTTGTTGACTGGCCCCGAGGACCTTGTTGGCGGGCCCTGAGGACCTTGTAATTTGGCTATAGAGTTTTAGATTGCTTTTTTTTTTTCGACAGTGGTTAGAAGGTCTTCGTGGAATCCAATCCAATCCCTGTACGAATCCTTTCTCTAATGTCTTCATTTGTGATGCGGTGTGTGATACATAGGCAGGGCCGGTCTAGCGATTGTGGTGCCCTATGCGAAACTGATTGCGCGGGGCCTAGGCTGGGTGGAAATAAGGATAATAAGTCAAAAATTAAGATTTTTTATTAAAAAATAAATTCGGCTTTGCATTACTTTACGAACTTTGCAACATATGGCATATTTATATGTCAGTGACTATAAAAGTAAATAAGGTATTGGAACTTCCTGATTATTTCATTTTACTACATAAAAACTGACAATGCCTTTTTTTTTTTTAGCGCGTAGGGATTGGAGTTTTACGTACTGAATGACACCCACAAATGACAATTTTGTTTATTTTTCAGGAGATTTTTAAGAGTTTTCAGTAGATTTTAATAAGTGCATTACGATTTCAGGAATTTTTCGTATATATTTTGAAATTAATAAGTACACATTGAATTAGCGCGGGTCCTAAGAAAGCGCGGGGCCCACTGCGACCGCAAAGGTAGCAGTGGCCTAGGACCGGCCCTGTACATAGGATCTTTAGGTAGCATCTCAATTCCATTGCTAGGATCCTCTTCTCTAGTTCTGCAGTCAGAGACCAAAATTCGCAAGCATATAAGAGTGTGACAGTTACAAGAACTATTATAAATGCTTCAAAGTTCGCTGTCAGTCCTAACCACAGTTTTAACCACTCATAGTAAGGATTAGATCTTCATTGTAATATTTTAGTGAGCCTTTACATTTTCTAAGTCAATTATTGTGGCCTCTAATATTCCTACTGTTAATAGCTAGTTGACTACAGACTCAACAACACTTTGATCAAATAAAACGATGGGTACTTTAATAGTTAACAATGTGCAGTCCTAGCCCTCGCCATATTACAAGAAAATCATACAAAAAAAAACACTGTAAAATACAATGGAGACTACTCCTATTGACATAATAGTTCTTGACCACTGGAGTTAATGTTCTTGCATAATAGCACCTACAAAGTCTCAGCCCACATATACATCAGACACACATATACACTAATATATAAATATGGTAAAATATTGAACCTGAAATAACCTTTAAACAGAAATGAGCTCACTGATACAAGTCGTGGAATGACCCTAAACTTGATACGTGTATCAAATTCGCTACATTTCTCCCCATTCCACAACTTGTATCGATCGTTCAAAATGTGTATGTGTTGGTCGTTGTAGAAAGCTCTTTGTTCAATTATAGCTTGAGACAGGGCCGGTCCTACAGGTTGCGGGGCCCTAGGCGAAACGGATTGCGCGGGGCCTGATTTGGGTTGTGAAAAGGATAATAAGTGAAAATTAAGATTTTGTATTACAAAAGAAAATCTGCCGACGAGGACAAACGCAGACGACGAAAAGAAAATCTAAACCGACCACCTGCGGACAATGGTTTTGCTTGCCCTGGATGTGGCAAAATATGTAGATCACAGCTGGGACTGCACAGCCACGGGAAACACTGTATTCCTCACTAATCTTCGGACTCGAAGACAAGCCTATTATTATTACAAAATAAATTCGTATTTGCATTTTATTTATACTTTACAAAGTACAAAATCACTGTCAAATTAACTTTACGAGCCATCTACAGTTGATAATAGTTTTCCAACAAAAAGTCTATAAACATTCAGATCTGCCTTTTAGATTTACAATCGACTATCAAAATATCGCTTTTATTTTTTTTTTCTAAGAGGTCGATATAGATTTAGGTCTATATTTGTGTACCAGTGACTATTAAAGTAAATCAAGTATTTGAACTTCTTGTTTTGGTTTAAGTTCGGCTTATTATTACAGTTTTATCAAATGAGAGCTGGCAATGCTGTTTTTTTTTAAATCGCGAGTAGGATTGACGTTTTCCATATTGAATGACACCCCGAAATGACAATTTTGTCTGTTTTATGGAGATTTTTATCATTTTTACATAAGATTTCAATAATTTTAAGAGATATTCATGACTTTTCTTATATTGTATAATTTCAGGAAAATTCCAAGAACCCTTTTAATAATAAGTCCAAATTAATTTAATTTAATAATTTACACCTAAAATTCGCATCGCGCGGGGCCTATGAATGTGCGGGGCCCACTGCGGCCGCATAGCTTACAGTGGCCTAAAACCGGCCCTGGAGCCTTGAGATCACTTTGTTCAATACATCACTGGAAAAACATCTTTGAACCAAATTTGTAAACAAAAGTTGTTCAATACTTCTATTCTAAAAAGCACTATGTCCACCAAGTCTATTGTTGAACCGACTAATGAGAACTCTGTGTCAATGTATTAGTTGTGGAGCTGACTAGTGAAATAACTTGCCCTTGTGGAGCTTGACCAGAGAAGGCTGACCATGTCCTTTAAATCTGCATACTATATCAAGAGGTCCGAACAAGACTGTGGCCCCAAAATCCTCCTTTAGAACAAAAACTATACGCGAGAACTGTCTGATCTGGAAACCACTGCGCAGTTCATCTCAGATAAATGATTACTGAAGAACTTGTTGATCTGACCAGTGAGAACGCAGAGTCTATGCATTAGTGTACTTCAACTTAAATATTTTTTTTAAATCTAGAATAATGGTTCTTCTAAATCTGTCACTTCATGAGCTGTCGGACGCTTATTAGCCGAATGTTCGTCCTGACTGATGTCACAGAAAACTTCGCCATTGTCCCTGCCACTGTTCTGTTTTAATTTTAAGTTGGTCTGGCTGTTGACCAGCAAGGCGTTAGTGTCATGGACAGTGACTGACGCATGACTGACCAGGTGTATTTGACTGCTGACCGTTCGTGTGCCCCCCTTCTCGATGTATTCCGCTGTCCTGTTTGGGGATGAGAATGTCTCGGTTTGATGACCAGCTGAGTACGATAGTTTATGTAAATACTGACCAACAGGGGAGACTACTCCTGGTTCATGCACTAAAGAGTCACTGTCGATAGGGGAGTTTATTCTCTGGTTAACCCGCCCAGGCGGCTTCCCAGAATCTATTGAGACAGGGGCAATGACGTACATGTCATCAGTTTCTCCCGGAAGTGTGTCGACAATTTCCAAAGGGTTGTCGTGGCTAGAGTTGAGATTCATCTTGGTCACTCGGCTTGCTGGACGCTTGCCATGGATCGAACGTTTGCTGTGATTAATGTGGTCTGACGCGTGTAGGTGCTGGCTTTGCAATGGTAGCTGAGAAATAAAAGAAAGAAATACTCGTTAAAATTATAATCTTTATTATCAGACTTTCATTTTTTAAAAATATCCTTATCATTTGTTTCACTATCCTTATCACTTGTTTTACTATCCTTATCATTTGTTTCATTATCCTTACAGTTTGTTTTACTATCAATATAGTTTGTTTCAATAATCTTATAGTCTGTGTCACTATCCTTACCATTTGTTTCACTATCTTTATATTTTTTTAAAATGTTCGTATCAATTGTTTCATTATCATTATCGTTTGTTTCATTATCCTTATCATTTGCTTTACTATTCTTATTTCACTATCCGTATAATCTTTTTCACTATCCTTATCATTTCTTTCACTATTCTTTAAATTTGTTTCACTATTCTAATTGTCACATAAACAAATTATGTATTTGTTAGTCAAAGGTAAATATTCTCTGCTGACGAAGTTATTTATAGTTATTCCAAGAAAAGCCTAGCTCGATCACACGAGATCTGGAAGATTTGATTCTATTGGTTGTTTTGAAAATAAAGACATTTTAGTTAGCGCCAGAGATTTGGCGAGGCACGTGACGAGAGTACATCCGCCCACCAGTTGATGAAAGAACTTTGTAGAAATAAGACGTATTATTAGGAGCTCTGTTTAAATGCATTTGTAATATGATTTCACTTCATTGATCTATCATTGTACATATTTGTACTTACGTTCTATATGATTAAAGTTTCTTGAGTTTATTCTACAAGAAGTATTTGGTTTTGTGAATCCTAGATCTACAATTATTAAGTTACTTCAATTCAAGATTTCTTCGACCACGTGTTCAAGATAGAATCTTCCCCGGCATGTCACACTCACCATCAACGACGTCGTGACACTAATAATTTCTCTCACTATTCTTATAATTTGTTTCACTATTCTTATAATATTTGTCTTATTTTTCATGTTTCGTGTGTTACTCTGAAAGATTATTACATCCCAGCCTAATCCCCCCACCCCAAGTGTGGCATGGCACGGCAGCGGTCACGGCCCGAACCCGGGATATCGAAATAAAGGACCAGATCGCATACCACACGACCAGGCAACCATCCTTGGTTTACTTGTATCACTGTTGTTACAGTTGGTCCATTTCTATCACCACCCCGTGGTTTAACTGTGTGGAAACTTCTTTGCGTTGGTTCATTGGCGTCAAGCATCGACGTAGTCCTTGTGACACAGCAACCTGCGGTCAGTGTAGACCAAAAGCATCGATGTAGTCCTTGTGACACAGCAACCTGCGGTCAACGAAGACCAATAGCATCGACGTAGTCCTTGTGACACAGCAACCTGCGGTCAGCGGAGACCAATAGCATCGACGTAGTCCTTGTGACACAGCAACCTGCGGTCAGTGTAGACCAATAGCATCGACGTAGTCCTTGTGACATAGCAACCTGCAGCTGATGGTGCCTTAACTATGCTTGGGTGTAGGTATTATTATTATACCTTTCATATAGCGCTACTTTCATGCTTATAGCATGCTCAGAGCGCTTTGGTCCAATCTCATTTGTGGGCCAGTGGGGGGGGGAGGGGGTATCTAGGAGTTGGTTTACCGTGCTGCCTTTGGGCGCTCAGTAAACACAACTCTGCCCGAGTCAGGTGTCGAACCTCGAGCCCCCTTCTAGGTAGCCAAGCAAGCCAAGCTCAAGCCGCACTTGGCCTCTCGACCACGCTTCCCTTGGATGTCAATTTTTGCTACGGAATGAGTCACCATTAGAATCCATTTGCAACGCCAATAGCAATGCATCTAAGTAGTTCTCTGCAATGTCAGTTACACAATTTTGGATCCAGTGTTGTCAGTCATTTTGACACATCTTCCGTTTCCAACACTGTATCTTTGTGAAACTTTTTTTTTTCTGCCTGTCAGTTATCAGGTCTAAATACAGAAATAAACTTGAATGGAATTCCTAACCTAGTGAAATAAAAACAAGTTCAACCTTTGCACTAACTTTGATGTGTTTGAAAATACTGTCTCAACAGTTTCCATGATTTAATACTTTTTTGTACCCCAGGGGTCCCCCCCTAGTGAAAAAATGTATAAGGGGATCATTGAGCTAAAAAGGTTGAGAACCGCTGGCCTAGGGCCTCTTTTTGGGCCCTACTATCTCTTTTGTGTGCTTTCACTTTATTATAAGTTCTCACATTTCACAAATATTAAATTACAAAGCATTTAAATTAAAATTTGAGATATGATAAATCTATAGTTAATTAGTCATTAGAATAGCAAATCGACGTAAATAGTAGATACAAAGTTAAAGATTAATGAGTACAAACAAAACTTGATCTTTCTTGTGAGTCTTGTAAGGATTACCATAAACGCGTAATAGGTGAACATAATCTTACATATTTGCATTTTTCTATGTATCATAGAACTAAATAATAAAGCATGTTACCGCTCGTATTTTGTTCCTATTAATAAAAGCTGACCAAATATCCCAACACTCATTGACCAACGGAAGGACAATCATGGTCAACATAGCTAGCCAGACCCAAAGCTCTGTTACACGGACCTAAAGCAAAGCACAACATAACATTATTAGTATATTATCTTATTAGATCTAGGTTAAAAGGTTAGAATTGTTCAGACCATACCAAAAAATGTTTAAATGCTTTAAGCAAAAATGCCTCAATAAAAGAAAATAAAGGCTTATCTCTTTTTCCACACAGGGATGAACTTACATATGACATTAATAACTTGCGGCAGACATAGGTACTGGCATTCAAAAGTACTTGATAAGTCATAAGTACGGGTGGTCATATGAACTGACATTCTTAATTACTGACAGTCGAAAGTACTGGCATACATAAGTACTTGGAGTCATAAGTACTGGCATTAGTAAATACTGGCATTCATAGGTAATTGTATTCATAGGTACTGGCAGTCAAAAGTATTGGCAGCCATAAGTAATAATAGTAATAAGTCCTGGCAGTCATAAGTACATAAGTACTGCCAGTCATTAATAATGAGTGTCATAGGTTTTGGTAATCATAAGTACATAAGTACTGGCAGTCCTATGTAATGACAGACAGTCAAAAATACAGGCGGTCATAAATACTGGCAGTCATAAATACTGGCAGTCATAAATACTGGCAGTCATAAGTAACGACTGTCATAGGTACAGGCAGTCATATATACTGGCAGTCATACATATTGGCAGTCATACATACTGGCAGTCATACATACTGGCAGTCATGTGTAATGACAGTCATAGGTACAGGCAGTCATATAAACTGGCAGTCATACATAATGGCAGTCATACATACTAACAGTCATATGTAATGACAGTCATCATTACAGGCAGTCATACATACTGGCAGTCATATGTAATGACTGTCAGAGGTACTGGCAGTCAAAATCTGGCAGTCATAAGTACTGGCAGTCATAAGATACAGGCAGTCAAACATACTGGCAGTCATACATACTTTCAGTCATAAGTAATGATAGTTATAGTACAGGCAGTCATACATACTGGAAGTCATACATACTGGCAGTCATATGTAATGACAATACTGGGTACTGGCAGTTATAAGTACATAAGCACTGGCAGTCATATGTAATGACAGTGATAGGTCATGGCAGTTATAAGTACTGACGGTCAAAAGCATTGTCAGCCACAGTGTCATTAACATACGAACGTCTACCCGTACCCATCCAGTGAACTGTGTCACTGACATGATGTCCACTGTCACCATCAGCGCAGGCCAGACGATGACCAGCACAACAGAGAAGAGAGTGGACATTGAGTTGGCCATAAGGTAAGCTCGCCTGAACGCCTTCTGGACATCTTGGAGTGAGGGTCGATTGTCCAGTCTGTGCGATCCAGTCAAATGGAGTTCCCTGAAACGCAGCGGATGTGTGATGATAATATGATCATTATATATGAATATATGTTAACCAAATGAATATGATAATATGTTGATAATATGATGATGATGATATGTTGCAATAGACGGAATGATACAAAACGTCTCATGTATGGCCAATTAAGAGAAGGAAAGCGCTCGCAAGGTGGTCAAAGAAAGCGCTTCAAGGACACCCTCAAAGCTTCTCTAAAGGAGTTCAACATTGACCCAGGCACCTGGGAGACAGAAGCACATGACAGAGTATCATGGCGCCGCGCTGTGAGATCCGGCGCACAGGTTGCTGAGGAAAAAAGAACAACGCTGGCGAAAGAAAAAACGCCAGAGAAGGAAAGCAAGGCAAACGACACTAGCTCCAGCTGGATTTACCTGCCCAGAGTGCGGCCGAACATTCCAGGCTCGCATAGGTCTCACCAGCCACATGAGGAGGCACAAAACTCCAGTGCAAAGCCCTCAGCCCCCTGGATGACAAAGTGGTCATCATCGAAACACGATGGACGAACTATATATATTTAAATTATATATTTAATAAGATAAGATAAGATAAGATAATTTTATTGATCCAATCTTATGGAAATTCAGGTTGACTACAACTGACAACCTCAGCGTAACTACTGTAATAAGAAATGTACATCTATTAGCAGAGGTGTAGCTAGGAATTTGGGGGCTCGGGGGGGGGGGGCTTGACCTCTTAGGGGGTCCGTGCATTTTGCGTAATAATCACAATTTAAAGTAAAAAACACTCATTTTGGAGGGCCCCCCCCAGCTGCGCTACTTTTCTTTAAGTGTAATCTTAGATAGCTAGAAAATTTGAATAAACCTTAACTCACACTATATATCAAACAATAACTAAATAACGAATTCTCAAATGGACCTCATTCACCAATCGTAAACAAACAACATTTAGTCACGTGATAATATTAATAAAACGACGAAAAAAAAACAACTGTCACTTGATAGCCATTGGGTATTTAAAATTAGATTGTAATTTGTATAGAAGAGAATCACGTGACTGAAAGTTGTTTTTTAACGATTGGTGAATAAGGGCCATACAGCGTTCTTGATATGATCTACTTTAACATGAAAATGCCGAATATTAATGTTTCTTTTTGTTTTTGAAACTGTAGTAGGGGGAAACAACTTACTTTTCATATTTCTCCATCCAAGGGGACAATGGATTATCAATATCTCGAGTGGTCTCCCATATCTCTTCGCCCTGGGCGCAGTCGTTGTGCCAGCTACTGAAGAAGCTGAGAATCACTGTGATAGCCCCGCCTCCTAGAATAGCGACTAGGTTCCCACACAGCATGGCTAACTCCTTCCCTGTCAGACAGAAACAGAACTGGGCTTACGACTATAGTTTAATTCAGGGCCGGTCTTAGGTCAATGCAGCCTATGCGGTCGCAGTGGGCCCCGTGCTTTCATAGGCCCCGCGCTAATTCTCGGTGTAATTATTAAATTGAAAAATATATCCGAAAAATTTGTGAAAATCTGAATTTATTAAAATCTCCTGAAAACTCTAGAAAAAATCTTCAATAAAATAGACAAGATTATTGTAATCTCCTTTGGTGGTGTCACTCATTTCGGAAAACGCCAATCCTATGAGCGATAAAAGAATAAAGGCATTGTCAGCTTTCATGTAATAAAATGTAATAATCGGACGAATTTTTACCTTAATCGGAAGTTCAAATACTTTATTTACTTTTATTGTCACTGGCATATATGCCATTGGTTACAAGGTTCGTAAACAACAGATCGTAATTTTTAACTTAGTAAACAATGAATAAAACTCAAAGTCAATTATATTTTTTTGTCTTATACAAAATCTTAATTTTCACTTATTATCCTTATTCACACACAAACTAGGCCCCGCGCAATCAGTTTCGCATAGGGCCCCGCAATTGCTAGGACCGGCCCTGGTTTCATTATTTTCAGAAAAGTCTTTTTTTTTTTGTATAAGCTTTTATACAGCGCAACCTTCATCACTTTCATGCTTATAGCAAGCTCAGAGCGCTGTGGTCCAATCTTCTATGTAGGCTAGTGAGGAAGGGGGGGGGGGTATCTAGAAAGTTTTCCATGCTGCTTTTAGGCGATCAAGGTGGCACGGTGGTCGAATGGTTAAGCGCTTGGCTTCCGAACCTTAGATCCTGGGTGCGAATTCCGGTGAAGGCTGGGATTGTGAATTTCGGGAGTCTTAGGGCGCCCCTGAGTCCAACCCAACTCTAATGGATACCTGACTTTAGTTGGGGAAAGTAAAGGCGGTTGGTCGTTGTGCTGGCCACATAACACCCTGCTCGTTAACCGTTGGCCAAAGAAACAGATAATAATAATAATAATAATAATTTTATTTATAAAGCGCTGTTAACAAACAGAATTGTAGGCTCAAGGCGCTGTAAACAATTACAAACATAAACATTCGACATAACAAACTAATCTAAAAAAGTTCTAAACAAATAGGTCTTAATGTTCTTCTTAAAAGTGGTGAAACATGTTGTCTGTCTGAGATCAATTGGGAGTGAGTTCCAAACCTTTGGTCCGTGAACTGAAAAAGCCCGCTGACCGTAGCTTTTGAGGGAGAAGCGTGGCACCACTAATAGCTTTGAGTCCATTGAGCGTAGGGCTCTCTGGGGGACATATGGAGTGATAAGTTCGCTAAGGTACAAGGGCATCTGATTGTTATATATACACTGATGACAAAGTGTGGCGACCTTGTAATTGATTCTTGCTTTCACAGGAAGCCAATGGAGCGTGCGCAAGAGCGTAGTAACAGAATCTCGTCTTGTTTATCTTAGAACTATTCGTGCGGCGTTGTTCTGAATACGTTGCAGCTTGGCTATTTTGTCATCGGGTATACCTGCTAGTACAGCGTTGCAATAGTCAAGACGGGAGAGTATGAATGCCACAGCTAGCGTTTTTGTTGACTCCGTTGTTAGATATGGTCGGATCTGGCCTAATCTGCGCAGCTGCAGATAAAGACCCTTGCAGAGCTGCCTTATGTGTGGGTCGAAAGATAGTGTTGAGTCAAAGAAAACTCCAAGATTCCGCACTACATGGACATAAGAAACCTGGCAGTTCGTGATAAAAAGAGAATCTGTGCTCTCGACTTTTGAGATGTTGTTCCGAGTGCCAATCTTAATTATTTCTGCCTTGTCTTCATTCATCTTGAGCTTATTCTCAACCATCCAATCGCTCACCCTAGCAACGGTACCACTGATTTTCTCTGCCAGATGTGACACCTCTGAGGGCATTGCTGTTTCCAATACGAATGACACTCCGACACATGGACTAGAAATCATGGCCGAAGGTCAAGTGGTACCGGGGGCCACCCCCATGTTCCTTCATTGCACCAAGCTAACTGTGCGGGATTTGCCATTGATGAGACAGTCCCTTGAGGAACAGCGCATGGATGTTTGTGACGGGTCGTGGGAGCTCTCTTACAACCCCGCTCAGTGCAATGGGCAGACTCTCGTCTTTCCGTAGGCACCCCCACGTTACTTTTTTCGCCTAGCTCACCTCCCCTAGTGAGCCGTTTCCACGCCGGCACCACGATGAGGCAAAGTAACTTGCGCGGCGTCACTATTAACCAAAACTTATACGCGTCTTTGTGTCATTACAATGGCTAGTTTTAATGGATTGTACTAAAATAATGAAAGTGCAAATAACATAAATAATCATGGAATTGAAAACCATTAGTAAGTCATTAATTATATCATACATTATTTTCTACAATAGAACTCTTTATTTATCCAAATGTAACGTATGCGTGGTATTAAAAATTGAAGATGGAGTCTAACACACGACTTTTACTCTATAAAATATAGAAACACATTAAATATCCGCTTGTATTGTGTTTATACGCGGGTACCTTAAGTCATTGATTAATCTATGCCAAGGACCGTAGAAAAATAAAAGATCTTATCTATCTTTTGCTAAGCAAAGAGTCCCTTCCAGACTAGTCCATTCCTTGATGTGGTTCGTGTCGTTTGCGCGTGAAGTTTTTTTTTTCTTGTTTAATAGTTGTCAAGAATAGTGTGTGTGTGTTTACGTTACGCTTAGCTCCAGTAATGTTCTGGTAGCGGAGAGAGCAAAATATAAAGTGTGTGTATGTTTAATGTGTGTATGTAAAAGTGTGTATGCGTGTTTTGTAAGTGTGTGTGTGTGTGTGTGTGTAAGTCTTGCTTGGCGCCCCAACGGTCCAACAGACGAAGGGACAGGTAAAGGTAATTTTTTGTTGGGTGGACAGTAAGGGAAATCGGATATAGTGATTATAACATCTATGGTGACAACAAAATTCAACTGACCTGTATTAGTCCACCAGCTGCCTAGGCCACCGTCGTATGTAGAGGCCACCCCCAGCCAGACAGAGATGGCCATCGCGGCTCCGCCAATGCTACCAGCCATCATGGCCCCGCTGGTCAACCTCTCCCAGAACATGGCCAGAGTTATCGGGATCACGGCTGAGCCAACCAGGATCCCCATGAACAGGTAAACCCAGCCGAGGCTGGCCTGGAACAAATAAGGTGAAAAACATATCGTGAGTGTATGGGTGTGTATATATATATATATATATATATATATATATATATGTGTGTGTGTGTGTGTGTTAAAGTGTGTGTGTGTGAATGTGTGTGCATGTTTTGTTGTAAGTGTGTGTGTGTGTGTGTGTAAGGCGCAGCAGAGGAGGCAAGAACAGTTCAAGAAATGTTGAGACCAGAGCGCCATTAAAGGACCAGATAGGAGAAACTATGTTGGACAGCAAACAAACACAGACAACAAACAAACATACAAACATGAAACACACACCATTGCCGTTGACACACCATATATATACACACACACATAAAGAAAGCAGCGACTGAAGAGATTTTCTTGGTATGTATACATTTTGGCGTTTGCAAAGAGTCTCGTGAATGGAGTGAAAAAGGATTAATAAAGCTATTGAACCCCACGATGACCTGCTGACCTGGCAAAAGGTTCTATACTCTATCCCCCCCCACAAGTACTTTTACTGCATACACAAGTACTAGCGTCCCCGTACTTGATAAACACAAATCCAACTGAAGAGTTACTGGAGCTGAAATAAACACA
>JADKLZ010038235.1:0-16798 GCA_021533235.1 Biomphalaria straminea
AGAGAGAGAAGGTGAGACAGATAGATAGTGAGACGGACAGACAGAGAGAAGAGGAGATGAGAGTGACATATGAACAAAGAAATCGTAAAACACAATTAATTGATCAATTGTGTATGTTACTTATAGACTTTAAAGTACTGAGACTTGTACACTGTCACTTGTGTGAATACATAGCGGTCTACCTTATATGTATGTATGTGCGAGATTGTGTGCATGCCTATGTATAATGATCTAAGTGTGCATGTGTGTGTGTTAGTGAGACAAGCGTATATGACCTGGACTGTTAGTCAGCATGTGTTAGTCTATTTACAATCACTAGTACCAGAGGTCTCTAATTGGCAGATCATTTCAGTTTCTGGAACATTCTGTTTATCCCCAGGGTAAAAGTGACTCTAAACTTTGTCCAATAGTTCCAACCAGTCTTGTGTGAGTGAATCTGTGTATTTTTTTTTCTGTCTTGGTTTAGTTTGAGCACTAGTTAGATAATTTATGAGTACATTGTCATATAAGTACATCATATTCTAAGTCAATTATAAGTACGTTATTAGCCAAGTACATTATAATCTAAGTGCATTTAACTAAATTTTGTTAACTAGAACTTTGTAACCCGTGGACAGACTTCTATGTTGAGAGAATGTATCTTGAGAAACTAGTGATTTTAAAAATATATTTTGTTGGCGACTGAGCCCAAAAATTGAGAGGGAGGGAATCCGGAATAAAATATTATACAAAGGCGTGTCAGTTAAAAATCGTTAGTGATTTTCAACACTGATTTTAATGACGTCATAACTTTGATTTACTGTCGAGGATATTTCTTGGTTTTGACGTCATCAGCCGAGACGCAGTCTTAAGATATGATGGAAAGATTTTTTTTCCGAGTAGCGAATTATTTTGTTTAGTCTGTACTGAATCCTAGCGTGTACAGAAATGCTAATAAAGTAGATCTACCACTTGACTGACATGACAATGTTAGCGTACTGCAACCAATAGTTTGTACAAATCTTATATCAACTTATTCTGTCTGATAAAAAGTGTGAGCATTTTTATACTCCCATTTCCCATTCTCGGATCAAGTTAAAACTTTGCATAATTGCTCATTAAACCTGACGAGATCAAATTGATATTTTGCATTATTATTGATAGTCGGTGACGATACACGACTCCATTAAAAAATTAACCAATTAGTGAATCATTTAGTATTAATTTATTAATTTTGTTTTAGAGGGCAGAAAGAGAGATAAACACTGTTATTTTCATATTAATAGCAGTGATTGGCGGTTCTGATGTCCGGTACCCGCTAGTGTTTTGCGGACTCGTGAGATACGTCCTTAAAAAACCAGCGCTTAAAATCCTAGTCCTCACCTGGATTCGAACTCGTTTCTTATCGGTTTCGAAGCTAAGCGCTTTTCTACTCAAGACACCATGCTACCGATGAAGAAGTATTAGTACGATTTGTGCCAATAACCAAAGTGTATCACAGTTTACTTACTACACACACACACACACACACACACTCGCACACATCCGATCGGTATTGTACTTCTACAAGTTCTACTATCGTTTTCTTTTTAATTTCACACCTCAAAAGTCCAATTTCGACTGTGGAAGTATTCATCTCCAAAAATATCAATAATACTAAACGGCGATATTTGATGGTAACATCTCTGAGAGGATAGGCCCAAATTAATTCTTTTCAAAGAGAACAGAAGAGCTACGATTGCCTACTATGTGGGAGTTCCAGAAAGTTCCCATCTTTTCTTTCCTTTTTTTTTTTTTTTTGTTCCTTCTTTAGTCTGTTCCCCAGCAGACGACATCTTCACTGGACGAAAAGTCTCCCAAGGCTCATCGGATTTTCCCAATCACGCAGCGCTGGAGATACTAAAAATGTATTGGGTGTAATGGAGTACCATTGAACGCCTCGTTTAACAGCGTGTTACTACAGGGGGTCGTTACCACGGGGCTAGCGTCGTAGCGTGTCTCGTTTACCGTTTAATTGAGCAGTTATAGTCTGCTATGGAAGAAAAGGGGTGGTGGTATTTTTGTATTTATTTATTTATTCCAGTTTTTTGAAAAGTAGAAATCCTTGCTCCTGATGGTGTTATCGCCCTTCCTTATTGTATTCATTGTCCTTTCTTTCTTTATCAATTATTTGTTTATTTTTTTTACAGATTTTGTTTTCAAATTGTATTTTGATTGTTATAGCGGGGAACTTGCTGTGGTCTGTGACTGTGGGACAATTTAATACAAATGTTATTTACTCGAATAAAATTGATTGTCCTCATAACTTATCTGGAGGTTCCACTGCACAGATTCCACCCATATTACCATGCTTCGTTCTTTTTTTCGTATTTTACAATACAGTAAGGTTACAAACTCTTCTTGGGGGGGTTGCTGGATGGATGGGTGTATACGGATTTTGAAAACGACTCTATTTTTCTCGAAATTTGACATATATATCTTAGAGATAACAAAAAAGCTACCTAATTGGTCACACATTGAAAACTCTGGTTTGACCGTAATGATGTTTCAAAATAAAATCATCTTAAAATTAAATTCGGCTAGCGTCTATTTACTTGTAACAAAACTCCAGCGGGAATTCCCGCACTTGACTGTTTCTTTGTATTCAATAAAGGAGTTAACTAGACGTCGTGTACATTTTGCGTACTGTCCAGTGTAGACATGAGCTGGATTGCATTTAGAAGTTGAGCTTGCAAGCTCACTAAAAAACTCTTAAGCAACATTGAAATATTACAAGAAATAAATAGAATGAGGAATTAATAGACCATCAACAGCGACGTCAAGGAGACATTGATTTATTTTTAAAGCATTGTTTAAATTTCTTGCTTGTAAAATATGTTTGCCTGTTTTAATTTATGGCAAAAACACATAATAAGGGTATTATGACCTCGTGCATGGTACTACCAGGGGAGAGGGGGGCTGTAACAAGGACATTTTCAGACATTGTATCTGATGACTCGAAGTTCCGTTTGTAGCCGGAAATACTTGTTAAGGTGATGAGATAATAGAAATTTTCTTTACGAACTAAAATCATTTTAATTCTCAAGTAGAGATCATGAAACTATTAAACACAAACTGAATATCAAGCAATTGCACATTGTAATCCGAATTCAATAGAATCACTAAAGGAGACATGTCGCAAGTTTCAAACTTTTGAGCTGATCCAAATAATGAACCTCGAGACAAGTTCGTCTCTCCAATAGACAAGTTTTCAAACCGGAAGTCCTTGCACCGGAAATAACGTGAAAACGTTTTCATTTCTAATTAACTCCGTATATTCTTTTTATTTTTGAATTTTCTAGGAGACCGTACACCGTGTGATAGGAGCATTTATATCTTGGTGTTGGGGACTTTGCATATCTTCACACCGAGGCACGATATATATCTTAGTACAATGGGACATCTATATCTTAGTACACAATACATATCCAGAACCAAGGAGTTCCGAAAATTATTTCTTTGAAACTTTATATTTAAAAAAAAGCTTTGAAGTACATTTAATAATTAATACTATACCTTTTTTTTTATTATTATAGCTTTTTATATAGCGCTACTTTCATGCTTATAGCCTGCTCAGAGCGCTTTGGTCCAATCTCATACCTTTTAAAAATAGTATCTTTAAAATCTCTATCTTTAGAAATACCTTTTTAAAAACATTAATTAATGTAGCATTAGATCTGTTTCTTCTTAAAATAGGATACTGTTAACATATACCAATAGTATATCTTTACATCCCTGGGGTCATTAATATTACAGATGTGCATTACACTCATTGAAACATTGGTAACAATAGAAAGTGAAATAGAGACCAGCATTTATACAACAATTTCACCTTCAACTATCCCTTAGACCAGGGGTGGGTAACCTTTTTCAACCGAGGGCCGCATTAATAAAATTTTGAGACTAGGCGGGCCGCATTGATAAATTATTGGCACTAGGTGGGCCTCATATGGGTATTTATCATAAACCTTAGAAGCTGTATACTTTGAATATAATTAGGCCTTAAGCACGGCTCTATGAGTATTTTTAGCATACAGTTTGGTATTGCAAAGTTCGAATTTAATGTAGCTTTGTGTAAACTTTCCAGTTACTAGTTTATGGTTGGTTCTTTTATTAACATTGTTGTTTTTCTCCGTGAAAGCTCCATCAGTTGTTACCCTTGTACAAGCCAACCTGACTTTTTCAACACAGATCTTTATAGCATTGAATAAATATTATTGTAAAGTAATGTGTGTTTCTGAATTTATCGAAATATTGCTTTTAAATATAATCTTTGTTTACTTTCCACTAGTTAAAAGGATGTTTAGAGACAACGTTTTTTTAGCCTCTTCATTATAAGTGATACGAATAAAAAGTTTCAATAATTTCTATAGATATTTACAATTATTTATTTTTAAAATATTTGCATTTTTATATGTGTAATGTGTGGGTACACTTGATTTATTAAGGGTTTCGCGAACCGCATAAAACACTTCGGCGGGCCGCATGTGGCCCGCGGTCCGTAGTTTTCCCATCCCTGCCTTAGTCTGTTGGACGGTTGCGGGTACCACACAAGATTTGTCTACAGTCTTTCTCCATTCCTCTCCGTCTTTTGCCTTAAATAGAACATCTTTCAATGACAGGCCCTTTCATTCTTGTATGGTTTTTTTTTCTCATCTCTGCCTCTTTTTCTTTTCCTGGTACTGTTCCCTGAAGGAAGGTCGTTGCGAGCCACAAAGACTTTGTAATATAACCATACAGTTTTAGTTTGCGTTTTTTTTTTTTACAATTGTTAGCAGGTCATCGTGGGGTCCAGTGGCTGCAGTAAGAATGTCTCTAATCTCTTGGTTTGCGATGCGGTTTTTAAAAGTGATACCTAGGGTCAATCACTTCAACATTAAACAATACTTTCAAAAAACAACTATACCTTCAATAAATAGGATTACGTTCCAGCGACGTGCTAGAACTGATACTGGACTTATTGAATTTCAGCTGACCGGCAGCTTAGGTCTAATCAAGACTGTTAGCCGGAAGTGGTCAGGGAGACTGGATCAGGGGGTCCTTCCTTTTTTAGCACTCGAGGCTTTGGGGGGGGGGAGTCAGTTTTAACCCTGCTCCCTGTTCTTTCAGCTCTCTTTCCCTAGGACGTTAAACTGTTTGTTTGGTCATTAATTTACTGTCCTGATGACCCAACATTTTTAGTGTGGTCAGTGGTCACTTCAAAATTATTCCCCTTGACTTTAGTGGTCACTCATTAAATGACCCCCCAGTGATGAGGCTATTAGGTGACATCGCGGCTGAGGGGACAGGACTTATCCAATAAGTCTCCTTAGTTTCCATTCATTAAGTGGCTAACGTCCAGTCAAGTGGTCAGCCCATTTAGTAGCCAAGCTGGACATCGTCCAGTCGTAATCTCATTTTGAGTTCAGTCGTGTTTGGGACAAACTGACTCACTCATTTGTGTCAGAATGCCCTACAGACCATCTCTAGAAATTAGTGGCTCATTTTCAAGCCTATCTATCTATCTATCTATCTATCTATCTATCTATCTATCTATCTATCTTTCTTTCTATCTATCTTTCTATCAGTCTTTCTACTTATCTTTATGTCTGACTGACAGACTGACTGACTGACTGACTGACTCTATCTATCTATATATCTATCTATCTCTCTCTCTCTCTATATATATATATATATATATATATATATATATATATATATACAGTTTACAAACAATGAAGTCTTGTTTAGATACAATTAAGTTGTATTAAGATCTAAGAACATTTCGTTTAGATTGAAAAATTGTTTTCGACAAAACCCATAACCGAGAGTTGGCTATAGTTGTGAAATATCTAAGTAAAAGAAAGATTGTACTAGAATTTAACTTCAAATTGAACTAGACTTTGAGTTAGCACTTGGTGTCTATAATACTTTAGTACCCTTGGGGTTTTGAGATAGCAATGCAGTACTGTCTTAGCGTTGAAACTTATCGTGCACTAAAGTTTCATCTGTACTTTAGTCAGATTTCGTAAAATGGTGTGCAGAAAATGTGCTAAGCGTTCTTCCTCTGTTCACGCTAATTCTCACGCTAATGCGCTATTCAATACAGAAGACATTTTGTCTTTGACTGCAGTCTTGTAGTTGGCTTTGTCAGTGGAAACATGAAAGTCTTCATAAGTCTTGGCAAAAAAATCTACAGACATCAAACACTGCACTTTTCTAAAAATCTATAGACATCTAACACCCTCTGTACTGCACAGGCAATGCTATTTTTAATTGTGTTCTACAGTGAATAAGTATTCCTCATTAGTTTTTTTTTTCAAAGAAACAGTTTGGTACCATGATACAACGCTAAAACAACTAAAAGAAACAACTGTGGAAGTACTTTTTGAATTCCAGACAAAGCTAGGAGCAGACGGCTGAATTCTCAGTGGATTCCACCAGCGGCACTCGCAGATATTATCCCCCCAGAGTCTGGGGAAGTGGCTCTGACTGGTTGGAGAGTTAGTGTGTGCGTGTGTGTGGAGGGAGGGGAAGCAAAGTGCCCTAAGGCCAGATATCCATTACCATTCGACTGTTATTAATTTCAATATTTGTCTGCGTTGGAGTGTCAATAATAGAGTAGTTTATTTGTGTTTTCTGCTATCAGAGAGTCCTTTTTTTTTCCCTCACTTTCTGTCTCTCTGTCTCTGTTTCTCTCTCTCTCTCTCTCTCTCTCTCTCTCTCTCATCGTGTGTCACAACTACACACACATACACAAACATAGTCCAACTTTGTTCCTATTTATTTTTCTTTTGTGGATTTTTCTTTCTTTTACTAAGTTCTTTTGTTATTTCGCCAAAATATGACCACTATTTATTTTTTACTGTCCCTATCGCTCTCTCTCTCTCTCTCTGTATGTATATATATTTTTTTTCTCTCTCTCTACCTTTTTATATCTCTTTAGCTCTCTATCGTTCTCTCTTAATCTCTCTCTTTCTACCTCCCTCTTACTCTATCAATCTCCCTCTGTTTTTCTCTCTCTCTCTCTCTCTCTCTCGCTATCCCTATCCTACTTTGTTCCTATTTATTTTTCTTTTGTTGATTGTTTCTTTCTTTCGCCAAAATATGATCACTCTTTATTTTTTTACTGTCCCTAATCGCTTTTATCACTATCTCTATAAATATATATTTCCTCTCTCTTTCTCTACCTTTTTATATCTCTTTATCTCTCTCGATCTTCCTCTCTTTCTCTTTCTATCTCCCTCTTACTCTATTAATGTCCCTCTATTTTCTCTCTCTCTCTATCCCTATCCCTCTCCCTGCCTCTTTAATTCTCTCTCTATCCCAATTTCTCTCTTGCTCTCAACCTATACTCAATGACAATCCTAAAACAAATTCTGGGAATCGGGCAAAGAAAGATAATTTAAAGATGAAACTAAAACAAGCTCATTCAAACGCATCTCCGTATTTATTATACACCTAGGTCAAACCGTTCAATAAAAAGTTACCAGTAGCGTCTCTGCACACTGGCCACAGGGTGCGGACCTCCTTACACTTCTTACTGACATGTTACCGACTAGCTTACGATCTGATGTTAAGTGTGATGTACAGATGAAAGATTATCAAGTAGGCGTCATTGTTATTAAATAACTGATCCACTTTCAGAAAGCTATCTTTAATGACTCTTAAGATTTTTCTTTGCTATATTTTGATAAATTTTAGTGGACACACAATAACTCGACTTGCCCTCAACAAACTAGCCATATTGAGACACATCCTCCCATCCACCACTTGGCATAGTGGAAAACGGACCTAACTTTACCCCAGGGCGTGATAGATGACGTCATCGTAGATATTAGGCATGGACCGTATATAGAGCCTAAATTCAAGGCTGCAAAATTAGCATTTAGAAATACCTTCTAAAATACGTAAGAAAAAAACAGGATCATAACTTAGGCCTGCGTTATCCTTCATTGTGACAATATACTTCGCTTTACGTGACAATATACTTCGTTATACGTGACAATATACTTCGCTTTACGTGACAATATACTTCGCTTTACGTGACAATATACTTCGTCATACGTGACAATATACTTCGCTTTACGTGACAATATACTTCGTTATACGTGACAATATACTTCGTTATACGTGACAATATACTTCAATATGTGATTGTAACGAGTTTAGTTGTGACCTTTTCGACCAAGTTCTAGAAACCAGGTCAAGTCAGTGCCATGTCCAGCGTAAACAAGCTTATTTTAAATATCCAATCGGGGAAAGAGATTAAGGGCAAGGGTAACATGCGTCATCTTCCAGAAGGTCAGAGGCTACTAAAATAGTTATCTGAGAAAGTTCTATGGTTCTGGAAGATACGATTGAACAGGTATAAATTGAGGAAAAGGGAAATAGTCGGGGTCCTCGCATAGTAATGGTACTTGTAGAGCGATGATCCTCGCTTAGTAACGGTTATTGTAGAAGTATTAGTCCTTGCTTAAGTCCTCGCATAGTATTTATTCTTATTGAGCGATGGTCCTAGTAAAAGTTAGAGAAGTCTATTAGTGAGTTTATTAAGTGAAGTGATATTTAATAGTGATGTTAATTGAAGTCATCAATAGAACTGAAGTTTTGTTTATCTTCAAGTTTGAAATTAAGAAATTGTTTCCTACAAGTATTATTAAAGTTTGTTGGAGAAAATACAGAATTAGTTCTGTCTTCATTTCATAAGAATTTGTCAGAGTCATTAATAATACAATCCCCGGCATGTGTACGATACAGAACGTCATAGTGACAATATACTTCATTATACGTAACAATATACTTCATTATACGTAACAATATACTTCATTATACATGATTATATACTTCGATATACGTGACGGCCGCATACATTTATTTTCATATATATATATACACACAGTTCATGTTTATACTAGTTTCGGAGGTCATGTTGACCTGGTCATCTCCACTAAGCGCCTCTTAACTGCACCAAATGTCCGCACCAGGAACAAAATATGTCCACCAATGGACAGGGATTCAAATGATGGCAGGAAAACAAAATACATGCTCATGTTAAGAGCTTTCTCATGACCCTGAACCCTTGACCTAAAGAATGTGTCGCTCGTATTTTATTAGACCCTCTGAACACTCAATCCATGAGCTCACACCGAAAAATATTAATCATGAACTAGGCTAACTAAAATTTAGCATCCTTTGACGTCATGTAAGGGTCAGCTAAATGTCCAGTAATTCACATACTTGTAGTCAACTGATTTACGTTTGAAGGTTCGGTAAAAAATAATAATAATAATTCTTCTACTTTTTATTTTGTTTTGGGAAATATCTCCGTACACCCCCCCCCCCTCCTTTTCAGACCCAGCTCTTTTAAAGTCCAGCCCCTGTAAAGCCAGCCCCTCCCCACTTTTCTAGCGTTGTCCCGAAGTCACGTGTCTCGCGTTACGAAGTTGTGTACCATGTGACCTGCTCAAATCGAATTGTCGCGTAACAAAATAAACAAAATAATCTTCTCATTGTCTGTAGGGTACACAGGGGGAGGGGGGCGGAGCTGCACTCTATCGATCTGCTTTACATTCTCTCTGTCTCTCTATCACTCTCTCTCTAACACTCTTTCTCACTAATTCTCTCACACTCTTTCTCACACTGTCCATGTTTCACTCTATCTCCCTCTTTCTCTCTCTCTCTCTTTACCTCTTTCTTTCTCCACTCACTCTCTTTCCCTGTTTCTTTCTTTCTTTCTCTCTTTCTCCCTCTTTCTTCCTGTCTCTCTCTCTTTTTCTTTCTTCCTCTCTCTGTCTCTCTATTTTTCTCCCACTCTTTTTCTTTCCCTCTCTCTCTCTCTCTCCCATCTCTCTCTCTCATTCTCTCTCTCATTTTCTCTCTCATTTTCTCTCTCTCTATCATTTTCTCTCTCTATCATTATCTCTCTGTCTCTCTCTTCCTCTCTCTCTCTCTCTCTCATTCTCTCTCTCTCCCTCTTTCTCTCTCTCTTTCTCTCTCTCCCCCTCTCTCTCGCTCTCTCTCTTCAGCGTAGTACACTGTCATTAAAATAACAGAGTTGTAAAACTATAATATGCTTGGACCCAGCAATCCGACTTAGAACACTGCGACGTCACATGGAGCTGACGGCACACACATACACACCGAGAGAGAACAGAGTAGGAGAGGGAAATGGATAATAAAAGAGCACAAGGAGGCACGGTGGCTGAGCGGTAAAGCGTCTCGCTTCCGAACCGAGGTTTAGGGTTCGAATCCTGAAGACTGGGTAATTTTTTTTTTTAATTCGGGATCTTCAAGCGCCTCTGAGTCCGCCCAGCACTAATGGGTACCTGACATTAGTCGGGGAAAAGTAAAGGCGGTTGGTCGTTGTGCTGGCCACATGATACCCTCGTTAACCGTAGGCCACAGAAACAGATGTCCTTTACATCATCTGCCCTATAGACCACAAAGTCTTAAAGGGGAACTTTACTTTATAAGAATAAAAAAAGTAAGGAGGAAAAAAAGAGAGAAAAAGGTGCAACAGAGAACGAAAATAAAAAAAATTCCCATTCCTGGAATGTATGACAGTTACTTTTCAATCGGACTAGATCCCTAACAAAGACATTTTAGTGGTTGTGATTTTGTCCCCTGACCCGAGAGGCAGTCTTATTTCTCTCCCCGCTACTCTTGTAAGACCTACACAGTTTGACCTAAACACTACCAGCAAGTGACCGACACACCACAGCAATGTCCTGTCCACTCTTCTACCAAACATGTCCTGAACTGTATTGAATGCGTGTACCACTAGCACACTTCAAGAGAACGTGTCCAGTACTGGACCTCTGACTGAAACTAGCTCTGACCATACCTCTGACTGAAACTATCCCTGACCGAACCTCTGACTGAAACTATCTCTGACCGAACCTCTGACTTGAAACTATCTCTGACCGAACCTCCGACTTGAAACTATCTCTGACTGAACCTCTGACTTGAAACTATCTCTGACCGAACCTCTGACTGCTAAAAGCATTATAAGACCAGATATTGAAAGGGTGGTATCCATTCAACTAGATCTGCTGATTAAACAATACCATTACAATATTTCTTCGTCCAACATTTGTGCGTGTTTTGTTTTTTTTTTTTTGTTTTTTTTTTCTTTCAAAAAATTCGCTGAGAAAGTCCTCAGTGTGAATCTTTTTTTTTCCTTGTCTAATTGTGTTTGTTAAAGTCTTCAAACTGCTTTGGGAAACGGTTCTACCCTATAGGAAAATGGCAAATACCACGTGAACTATGTCATCGTCTAAAATACACACACACGCGCGCACACACACACATACTTAATATATAAAAGGATATGTAAGGCGTATGTTTGTGGGTATGTATGTATGTATGTATGTATGAGCCCAATAGAAATCAAAACCGCTTGACCAATCTTGTTTAAACTTGGCAGAAATGTTCCTTGGGTAATAACTTAGGCCGTACGTAGTGTATATATTGTAGCCCTAAAACAAACTTAAGACCCTAAAAAAAATAAAGTTGACCAACTCTACTACAGCTCTATTATTTTATGGATCTAGGCTTTGTTTACAATAATGTTGACACGAGAAAAGATCGAAAGGATTTAGATCTAGATCTAATTTTAAGAAATACACTTTGCATTTATAGATTTTTACTTTGACGCATAAAAACATGAGATATAGTCTAATGATTTTATTATTTAACAAAATTAAGCTTCGAATTTGTGTTTCAAAAGGATTTTTACATAAATTCATTCTTTGTATCTGCGAATATAATTATCCTGTTGAACATACTTTCATTAGACATTACTGAAAAGTTACACATCTCTCTATTCACTATTAGTCTAGGTCTAAAACTGTAAGATGATAGAACTTCTCTTCGCAAAGATAGTTTTAAGCTTTAACACATGAACATACTAATTATAGTCCATTCATTTCATATTTTAATCAAATAAATATTGAACTTTGTTTTCTAAAGCATTTTTACATGATTGCAACTATTATCCTAATATCGCTTAAATTAAGGTCAATTAGCAATTTTTAGCTCCATTCATAATTTTTTAAAACGTGAATTCAATCATTCGCTTTACTTACAACATTATTATTTTCTTTAATTGTTTCTAATGCACTATATCACTGACTACATCAGCAATACGCAAGTGAAGACCCGCGGGCAGCGGGTAATATCTGTCTATCTTATATATATATGTATAATTCTACACAGCATAAAAGAGTAATGCAAACAGATAATGTTTGTAAAGTATTTATCATTCTTACTGTGGTTAATACACTGAAATTAACGGAACATTTGTCCCATAGAAACGAAATCTAATCGATTTTGGAACGTTTTCCAGTTGACAAGATTGCTGTAAAAGGTGGATTTCAGAACAAACTCCAGATATGCCAGATTGTAGGTGAGGATCTTGTAAACTGCCAAAATGAGAGTAACAAATTGCCAGTTAAACCAGAAAAAAAAAAGAAAAAAACACAAACAAAATTAGTTTGACACAATGTTACAAGATCGATACGCGATTTAAAGATCAGAGGATTCTTACGGTTTTGTTTCGTTTGATTTTCAATGTGATACTTTGAAACGTTAGATTTGTTGTTGTTGCTGTCTTTAAAAGTAACGAGAAGTTGTAGATCTAAATAATTTTTTTTTCTCTTTAGCTAAACTCATCTGGATGGTGGGGGGCGATGAATTGGTGTGAGGGGGGGTCGTTGTTTAAAAACGTAGGGGGTCGTTGTGTGTACATAGTTGAAGTTAAGTTCAAGCCAGGTTTGTTTACCTGCAGCTCTGTTAGGTAAACGCCAGCTAAAGGTTGTTACTGTAACAATCTCTGATGGAAAGCTCTTGTGTGGCCGACGTTGCGTGCCATCTTGTTTGTTCGTTTCTTTGCTTTGTGATGTAAACATTCAAGGCGCCTAGTTGAAGGACCGCGCTGCTAGGTCTCAGTGTCGTAATACTTTGGGGCTAAAACGTGGTCAGAAGTGGGAATGAGATTTGCATTGAAGCCCACCTGTGTATTCTACATGGAGCAGACAGACGTCTACATCTTATCTTATCTTATACGATCCAGAAATTTTTTTATTACTATATGACGTTTTACGCCTTTCCCCCGCACTGTTTGTCATTAGTTTTATTCATTTTTAAAAATGTGTTTTATAAAATGTTTTACAGAGTTAAAGATGCTTTTCACCCTTAGAAAGGCTGTCTGGTCATGCGGTATGCGCGCTGGACTGTCTAGATGTATCGATGGTCCAGGTTTTAAACCCCGCGCCGCGCAAGTTACTTTGCCTCACCGTGGCGCCGGCGTGGAAACGGCTCACTAGGGGAGGTGAGCTAGGCGAAAAAAGTAACAAACAGGACCCCCGTGGGGGTGCCTACGGGAAAGACGAGAGTCTGCCCATTGCACTGAGCGGGGTTGTAAGAAAGCTCCCACGGCCCGTCACCACATCCATGCGCTGTTCCTCAAGGGACTGTCTCATCAATGGCAAATCCCGCACAGTTAGCTTGGTATAATGAAGGAACATGGTGGTGGCCCCCGGTGCCACTTGGCCTTCGGCCATGAATTCTAGTCCATGTGTTGGAGTGTCATTGGTATCGGAAATAGCAATGCCCTATAGTCATTGACTCGGGTCCCTCCCAGACAGGCCTGTGGTCCGCAGGTTTTTTTTTTTTTACTGTTTGATTTTCGGGCAGTGAGGTCAGACAGGTTTTTTTTCAAACTTAGAGCTCGAAGAGCCTCCGGCTCAGCTCTTAGACTATCCAGCGGTTTTAAACCCTGCCCGCTCCCATCCGCCTGTCGTCCTGCGGAAGGTTTGGACCAGGAAATAATTATCTTCAACTCTGAAGGAACATCCGAAAAAAGTAAAACATTTTACAAACATCCCTAAACTCCCGTGGGACGATAAGGGATGGCGGGTTCGAACCAGCCCCCACCGAGACCACCGAAAGACAGTCCAATGCGTATACCACACGATTAGGCATCCATCACTTGTCACAGCAGAATTGCAACTATAACGCATATGTATTGTTGTTTATCGTAGGGTGAGGTAATATTAGAAACATAACCATCTTCTTTTTTGAAGTAGGGTCTGTATTGTATTGTATTGTATACGATAAGATAACCAATGCTCTGTTAAAATTAGAACCTGCTCAAATGGGTAAGAGGTCCAGGTTAAATTGAGGAAGGTTGGACAAGTGGTTGTTACACTGAAAGGAACAGGTCACAATAGCAAGACTCGGACCGGGCCAATCGGGGCTCGCTTAGAGTTCGGGAAAAACTTTGATCATCGATATTGACCCTGTCTTTTGTACAACTGAGGCGATATAAAATGTCCAGTAGCAATGGACCTCATTCACCAGTCGTAAACAAGCAACATTTAGCCACGTGAAAATATTGATGAAACAATGAAAAAACTGTCACGTGACATTCTGTGTGTATTACGTAATTTGTATAGAAGAGACAGAGAACCACGTGGAGATCTTCCTGTACGGAGACGGAAACTCTGAAAAAAAAAACTAACATAGATCTAGTGGTTTTACATAGATCTAGTGGTTTTACATAGATGTAGTGGTTTTACACAGATGTAGTGGTTTTACACAGATGTAGTGGTTTTACATAGGTCTAGTGGTTTTACATAGATCTAGTAGTTTTACATAGATCTAGTGATTTTACATAGATCTAGTGGTATTACATAGATCTAGTGGTATTACATAGATCTAGTGGTTTTACACAGATCTAGTGGTTTTACACAGATGTAGTGGTTTTACATAGGTCTAGTGATTTTACATAGATCTAGTGGTTTTACATAGACCTAGTGGTATTACATAGATCTAGTGGTATTACATGGATTTAGTGGTTTTTATCATAGGTCTACTGGTTTTACTATTCAAATACACAGATCTAGTGGTTTTACTATTCACATACATATAGAATATAGGCTAGATCTAGTGGTTTTACTATACACATACATAGATCTAGTAGTTTTACTATACAAATTCATAGATCTAATCAAATGTAGAGGTTTTACTGTACAAATACGAAGATGATCAAGTGGTTTCAATGTAGGTACCACCAATGCATAGATCTAGTAGTGTTACCATAGAAATAGGCCAAGATCGATCTGTTTTACTTTTCGATCATGACGCTTTCAATAGATTAATGTGTTCACTATTTTCTCTGCTTAAACATCACTAAAGCTTGTAACCTCTACTTTCATTATTATATACCATTGCTAGAAAAGAGAGTGTCATCCTACATAGATTCTATAAGTTATAATGTTACGCTTTGTGACTTGTTCCCTTGTTAAAAAAATGCTTGTTCCATAAAGGGACCTAACTTTATGTTTATTTTTATGCATTTATGTATTACTCTTTTTAAACCAAACAATGTGATGTTTTAACAGGGTAAATTTGTCGATATTTTTTCAATAAAATTTCTTGGCAGATTTGTTTAGTTAGCATCATCAAAGCAGTATAATCTTTAAACATATGACAATTACTAGATTATAGATCTTTGAATTGGTTATTGTCCATTTTTAACATACTACCTGTATATAGGAATTTGAAATGTCACTTTTCCATTTTTTTAAATATTTGTACCTATGCTATTATTGTTAGTATCAAATAATGTAGGCTAATTTATAGAAATAAAACTTTGTTTACAAAAAAAAAAATAAGAACCCAAAAAAGAGGCCAAAAATAGCCCGAAAAAGAGGCAGAGCCCAAAAAAGAGGCAAAGAAAAGAGGCAAAAGCCCAAGGATCCCTAGGATGTATACAGCTAGACAACTGATGTCCAAAGCTAAAAATGCATCACTTTGGTAAAAAAAAAAAAAATAAAAACATTAAGGTTTACATCTGCAAGCCGGTTCAGTTCTGACAATTTGCGGACCTTTCTGTGATGATGATGAGGAGAAACGGTCAGACTAATAACGTTCCTTTGGACCTGCATACAAATGCCCCAAACTCACGTCCTATCCCCAACGTGAGGATGACTGTGTGATGTCCAGGAACATTGCCCAGCTTTAAGTTTATAGTGCTGGACATAAGAACATTAGGAATTCAATCTGATCGGTTAGCTGGTAGACGCACCAACAAAATCCTTAACTATGAATTATTTTGGATCTTCGCTCTTTGTAATGAACCTGAAAAAATTGATCTTGTTTTGACCACTCGCTAAAGCTCCTATATCTGCGACTATGACTTTATAATTGATGAACTCCAGCGGGTATATTACAATGAACAGTGTATATGATCATGACCTATATATAACTTCTCAATAAATTTGACTGCTGAACAGAAGTATATAGTCTGGACCAGTGGACGTTGATGCGTTAACCTGTCTTGTGTGTTATTGTAAATGAAGATATAGAATAAACCATTAGGAAAAAAAAAAAGAATCAAAGTTAAATAAACGAAAGAATATTACAAGAAAGAAGGAATTTAGTAAATAAATGATTGTGTATTTTCTCTTTACAAATGTCAACATAAATTTATAGAAAAAGCAACATTTTTATTTAAAGATTTTTTTTTCAAACCAAGCTTTGTATCAACCAAGAAATTGTATCAGTCTTATTAACTTTTAATAGATCTAGACATACACATAGTACAATTGTGTGATTAAGAAAATTTTAGAAATTATTTCTATTTAGCTCAGTGTCATGCTTTCAGCACTCTAAATGCGCTAGGGTCCATTCACTTGGGTGGACCTGTTGATGTGTGGGTGGACCTGTTGATGTGTGGGTGGACCTGTTGATGTGTGGGTGGACCTGTTGATGTGTGGTGGACCTGTTGATGTGT
>JADKLZ010038236.1:0-16214 GCA_021533235.1 Biomphalaria straminea
GCTCATTAAACCTGACGAGATCAAGTTAAAACTTTGCACAGTTGCTCATTAAACCTGACGAGATCAAGTTAAAACTTTGCATTATTATTGATAGTCGGTGACGATACACGAATCCATTAAAAACATTAACCAATTAGTGAATCATTAGTACTAATTTATTAATTTTGTTTTAGAGGGCAGAAAGGGAGATAAACACTGTCATTTTCATATTAATAGCAGTAATTGGCGGTTCTGATGTCCGGTACCCACTAGAGTTGTGCGGATACGTCCTTAAAAACCCAGCGCTTAAAATCTTAGTCTTCACAGGGATTCGAACTCGTGTCTTCTAGGTTTGGTAGCCAATCGCTTTTCTGCTCAAGACACCACGCTACCGATAAAGAAGTATTTAGTACGATTTCATGTTCGATTTGTGCCAATAACCAAATTCTATTAAAGTTTCCTTACTAAACACACTCGCACACATCTGATCGGTATTGTACTTCTACAAGTTCTACTATCATTTTCTTTTTAATTTCACACCTCAAAAGTCCAATTTCGACTGTGGAAGTATTCATCTCCAAAAATATCAATAATACTAAACGGCGATATTTGATGGTAACATCTCTGAGAGGATAGGCCCAAATTAATTCTTTTCAAAAGAGAACAGAAGAGCTACGATTGCCTACTATGTGGGAGTTCCAGAAAGTTCCCATCTTTTCTTTCCTTTTTTTTTTTGTTCCTTCTCTAGTCTGTTCCCCAACAGACGACATCTTCACTGGACGAAAGTCTCCCAAGGCTCATCGGATTTTCCCAATCACGCAGCGCTGGAGATACTAAAAATGTATTGGGTGTAATGGAGTACCATTGAACGCCTCGTTTAACAGCGTGTTACTACAGGGGGTCGTTACCACGTGGCTAGCGTCGTAGCGTGTCTCGTTTACCGTTTAATTGAGCAGTGATAGTCCGCTATGGAAGGAAAGGGTTGGTGGTATCTTTGTATTTATTTTTTATTCCAACTTTTTGAAAAGTAGAAATCCTTGCTCGTGATGGTGTTATCGCCCTTCCTTATTGTATTCATTGTCCTTTCTTTGTTTATCTATTATGTGTTTATTTATTTTTTTACAGATTTTGTTATAGCGGGGAACTTGCTGTGGTCTGTGACTGTGGGACAATTTAATACAAATGTTATTTACTCGAATAAAATTGATTGTCCTCATAACTTATCTGGAGGCTCCACTGCACAGAATCCACCCTAATTAGCATGCTTCGTTCGTTTGTCGTATTTTACAATACAATAAGGTTACAAACTCTTCTTGGGGGTTGCTGGATGGGTGTATACGGATTTTGAAAACGACTCTATTTTTCTCGAAATTTGACATATTTATCTTAGAGATAACAAAAAAGCTACCTAATTGGTCATACATTTGAAAACTCTGGTTTGACCGTAATGATGTTTCAAAATAAAATCATCTTAAAATTAAATTCGGCTAGCGTCTATTTACTTACAACAAAACTCCAGCGGGAATTCCCGCACTTGACTCTATTTCTTTGTATTCAATAATAAGTTAACTAGACGTCGTGTACACTTTGCGTACTGTCCAGTGTAGACATGAGCTGGATTACATTTAGAAGTTGAGCTTGCAAGCTCACTAAAAAACTCTTAAGCAATATTGAAATATTACAAGAAATAAATAGAATGAGGAATTAATAGACCATCAACAGCGACATCAAGGAGACATTGATTTTTTAAAGCATTGTTTAAATTTCTTGCTTGTAAAATATGTTTGCCTGTTTTAATTTATGGCAAAAACACATAATAAGGGTATTATGACCTCGTGCATGGTACGACCAGGGGAGAGGGGGGCTGTAACAAGGACATTTTCAGACATTGTATCTGACGACTCGAAGTTCCGTTTGTAGCCGGAAATACTAGTTAAGGTGATGAGATAATAGAAATTTTCTTTACGAACTAAAATCATTTTAATCCTCAAGTAGAGATCATGAAACTATTAAACACAAACTGAATATCAAGCAATATTGCACATTGTAATCCGAATTCAATAGAATCACTAAAGGAGACATGTCGCAAGTTTCAAACTTTTGAGCTGATCCAAATAATGAACCTCGAGACAAGTTCGTCTCTTCAATAGACAAGTTTTTGAAACCCGAAGTTCTTGCACCGGAAATAACGTGAAAACTTTTTCATTTCTAATTAACTCCATTTATTTTTTTATTTTTGAATTTTCTAGAAGCCGATGAGTAAGTGAACTTCCGGTTTGCACTTCTCTTGAGACCGTACACCGTGTGATAGGAGCATTTATATCTTGGTGTTGGGGACTTTGCATATCTTCACACCGAGGCACGATATATATCTTAGTACAATGGGACATCTATATCTTAGTACACAGTACATATCCAGAACCAAGGAGTTCCGAAAATTATTTCTTTGAAACTTTATATTTAAAAAAAAGCTTTGAAGTACATTTAATAATTAATACTATACCTTTTTTTTTATTATTATTATAGCTTTTTATATAGCGCTACTTTCATGCTTATAGCCTGCTCAGAGCGCTTTGGTCCAATCTCATACCTTTTAAAAATAGTATCTTTAAAATCTCTATCTTTAGAAATACCTTTTTAAAAACATTAATTAATGTAGCATTAGATCTGTTTCTTCTTAAAATAGGATACTGTTAACATATACCAATAGTATATCTTTACATCCCTGGGGTCATTAATATTACAGATGTGCATTACACTCATTGAAACATTGGTAACAATAGAAAGTGAAATAGAGACCAGCATTTATACAACAATTTCACCTTCAACTATCCCTTAGACCAGGGGTGGGTAACCTTTTTCAACCGAGGGCCGCATTAATAAAATTTTGAGACTAGGCGGGCCGCATTGATAAATTATTGGCACTAGGTGGGCCTCATATGGGTATTTATCATAAACCTTAGAAGCTGTATACTTTGAATATAATTAGGCCTTAAGCACGGCTCTATGAGTATTTTTAGCATACAGTTTGGTATTGCAAAGTTCGAATTTAATGTAGCTTTGTGTAAACTTTCCAGTTACTAGTTTATGGTTGGTTCTTTTATTAACATTGTTGTTTTTCTCCGTGAAAGCTCCATCAGTTGTTACCCTTGTACAAGCCAACCTGACTTTTTCAACACAGATCTTTATAGCATTGAATAAATATTATTGTAAAGTAATGTGTGTTTCTGAATTTATCGAAATATTGCTTTTAAATATAATCTTTGTTTACTTTCCACTAGTTAAAAGGATGTTTAGAGACAACGTTTTTTTAGCCTCTTCATTATAAGTGATACGAATAAAAAGTTTCAATAATTTCTATAGATATTTACAATTATTTATTTTTAAAATATTTGCATTTTTATATGTGTAATGTGTGGGTACACTTGATTTATTAAGGGTTTCGCGAACCGCATAAAACACTTCGGCGGGCCGCATGTGGCCCGCGGTCCGTAGTTTTCCCATCCCTGCCTTAGTCTGTTGGACGGTTGCGGGTACCACACAAGATTTGTCTACAGTCTTTCTCCATTCCTCTCCGTCTTTTGCCTTAAATAGAACATCTTTCAATGACAGGCCCTTTCATTCTTGTATGGTTTTTTTTTCTCATCTCTGCCTCTTTTTCTTTTCCTGGTACTGTTCCCTGAAGGAAGGTCGTTGCGAGCCACAAAGACTTTGTAATATAACCATACAGTTTTAGTTTGCGTTTTTTTTTTTTACAATTGTTAGCAGGTCATCGTGGGGTCCAGTGGCTGCAGTAAGAATGTCTCTAATCTCTTGGTTTGCGATGCGGTTTTTAAAAGTGATACCTAGGGTCAATCACTTCAACATTAAACAATACTTTCAAAAAACAACTATACCTTCAATAAATAGGATTACGTTCCAGCGACGTGCTAGAACTGATACTGGACTTATTGAATTTCAGCTGACCGGCAGCTTAGGTCTAATCAAGACTGTTAGTCTGAAGTGGTCAGGGAGACTGGATCAAGTGGTCACTATCTTGTTAGCACTCGAGTGCTTGGGGGGGGGAAGTCAGTTTAACCCTGCTCCCTGTTCTTTCAGCTCTCTTTCCCTAGGACGTTAAACTGTTTGTTTGGTCATTAATTTACTGTCCTGATGACCCAACATTTTTAGTGTGGTCAGTGGTCACTTCAAAATTATTCCCCTTGACTTTAGTGGTCACTCATTAAATGACCCCCCAGTGATGAGGCTATTAGGTGACATCGCGGCTGAGGGGACAGGACTTATCCAATAAGTCTCCTAAGTTTCCATTCATTAAGTGGCTAACGTCCAGTCAAGTGGTCAGTCCATTTAGTAGCCAAGCTGGACATCGTCCAGTGGTAATCTCATTTTGAGTTCAGTCGTGTTTGGGACAAACTGACTCACTCATTTGTGTCAGAATGCCCTACAGACCATCTCTAGAAATTAGTGGCTCATTTTCAAGCCTATCTATCTATCTATCTATCTATCTATCTATCTATCTATCTATCTATCTTTCTTTCTATCTATCTTTCTATCAGTCTTTCTACTTATCTTTATGTCTGACTGACAGACTGACTGACTGACTGACTGACTCTATCTATCTATATATCTATCTATCTCTCTCTCTCTCTATATATATATATATATATATATATATATATATATATATATACAGTTTACAAACAATGAAGTCTTGTTTAGATACAATTAAGTTGTATTAAGATCTAAGAACATTTCGTTTAGATTGAAAAATTGTTTTCGACAAAACCCATAACCGAGAGTTGGCTATAGTTGTGAAATATCTAAGTAAAAGAAAGATTGTACTAGAATTTAACTTCAAATTGAACTAGACTTTGAGTTAGCACTTGGTGTCTATAATACTTTAGTACCCTTGGGGTTTTGAGATAGCAATGCAGTACTGTCTTAGCGTTGAAACTTATCGTGCACTAAAGTTTCATCTGTACTTTAGTCAGATTTCGTAAAATGGTGTGCAGAAAATGTGCTAAGCGTTCTTCCTCTGTTCACGCTAATTCTCACGCTAATGCGCTATTCAATACAGAAGACATTTTGTCTTTGACTGCAGTCTTGTAGTTGGCTTTGTCAGTGGAAACATGAAAGTCTTCATAAGTCTTGGCAAAAAAATCTACAGACATCAAACACTGCACTTTTCTAAAAATCTATAGACATCTAACACCCTCTGTACTGCACAGGCAATGCTATTTTTAATTGTGTTCTACAGTGAATAAGTATTCCTCATTAGTTTTTTTTTTCAAAGAAACAGTTTGGTACCATGATACAACGCTAAAACAACTAAAAGAAACAACTGTGGAAGTACTTTTTGAATTCCAGACAAAGCTAGGAGCAGACGGCTGAATTCTCAGTGGATTCCACCAGCGGCACTCGCAGATATTATCCCCCCAGAGTCTGGGGAAGTGGCTCTGACTGGTTGGAGAGTTAGTGTGTGCGTGTGTGTGGAGGGAGGGGAAGCAAAGTGCCCTAAGGCCAGATATCCATTACCATTCGACTGTTATTAATTTCAATATTTGTCTGCGTTGGAGTGTCAATAATAGAGTAGTTTATTTGTGTTTTCTGCTATCAGAGAGTCCTTTTTTTTTCCCTCACTTTCTGTCTCTCTGTCTCTGTTTCTCTCTCTCTCTCTCTCTCTCTCTCTCTCTCTCATCGTGTGTCACAACTACACACACATACACAAACATAGTCCAACTTTGTTCCTATTTATTTTTCTTTTGTGGATTTTTCTTTCTTTTACTAAGTTATTTCGCCAAAATATGACCACTATTTATTTTTTACTGTCCCTATCGCTCTCTCTCTCTCTCTCTGTATGTATATATATTTTTTTTCTCTCTCTCTACCTTTTTATATCTCTTTAGCTCTCTATCGTTCTCTCTTAATCTCTCTCTTTCTACCTCCCTCTTACTCTATCAATCTCCCTCTGTTTTTCTCTCTCTCTCTCTCTCTCTCTCGCTATCCCTATCCTACTTTGTTCCTATTTATTTTTCTTTTGTTGATTGTTTCTTTCTTTCGCCAAAATATGATCACTCTTTATTTTTTTACTGTCCCTAATCGCTTTTATCACTATCTCTATAAATATATATTTCCTCTCTCTTTCTCTACCTTTTTATATCTCTTTATCTCTCTCGATCTTCCTCTCTTTCTCTTTCTATCTCCCTCTTACTCTATTAATGTCCCTCTATTTTCTCTCTCTCTCTATCCCTATCCCTCTCCCTGCCTCTTTAATTCTCTCTCTATCCCAATTTCTCTCTTGCTCTCAACCTATACTCAATGACAATCCTAAAACAAATTCTGGGAATCGGGCAAAGAAAGATAATTTAAAGATGAAACTAAAACAAGCTCATTCAAACGCATCTCCGTATTTCATATACACCTAGGTCAAACCCTTCAATAAAAAGTTACCAGTAGCGTCTCTGCACACTGGCCACAGGGTGCGGACCTCCTTACACTTCTTCCTGACAAGTTCCCGACTAGCTTACGATCTGATGCTAAGTGTGATATCCAGATGAAAGATTATCAAGTAGGCGTCATTGTTATTAAATAACTGATCCACTTTCAGAAAGCTATCTTTAATGACTCTTAAGATTTTTCTTTGCTATATTTTGATAAATTTTAGTAGACACACAATAACTCGTCACCTTTGACTCGCCCTCAACAAACTAGCCATATTGAGAGACATCCTCCCATCCACCACTTGGCATAGTGGAAAACGGACCTAACTTTACCCCAGGGCGTGATAGATGACGTCATCGTAGATATTAGGCATGGACCGTATATAGAGCCTAAATTCAAGGCTGCAAAATTAGCATTTAGAAATACCTTCTAAAATACGTAAGAAAAAAACAGGATCATAACTTAGGCCTGCGTTATCCTTCATTGTGACAATATACTTCGCTTTACGTGACAATATACTTCGTTATACGTGACAATATACTTCGCTTTACGTGACAATATACTTCGCTTTACGTGACAATATACTTCGTCATACGTGACAATATACTTCGCTTTACGTGACAATATACTTCGTTATACGTGACAATATACTTCGTTATACGTGACAATATACTTCAATATGTGATTGTAACGAGTTTAGTTGTGACCTTTTCGACCAAGTTCTAGAAACCAGGTCAAGTCAGTGCCATGTCCAGCGTAAACAAGCTTATTTTAAATATCCAATCGGGGAAAGAGATTAAGGGCAAGGGTAACATGCGTCATCTTCCAGAAGGTCAGAGGCTACTAAAATAGTTATCTGAGAAAGTTCTATGGTTCTGGAAGATACGATTGAACAGGTATAAATTGAGGAAAAGGGAAATAGTCGGGGTCCTCGCATAGTAATGGTACTTGTAGAGCGATGATCCTCGCTTAGTAACGGTTATTGTAGAAGTATTAGTCCTTGCTTAAGTCCTCGCATAGTATTTATTCTTATTGAGCGATGGTCCTAGTAAAAGTTAGAGATGATACAAGAAGTCTATTAGTGAGTTTATTAAGTGAAGTGATATTTAATAGTGATGTTAATTGAAGTCATCAATAGAAGTGAAGTTTTGTTTATCTTGAAGTTTAAAATTAAGAAATTGTTTCGTATAAGTATTATTAAAGTTTGTTGGAGAACATACAGAAACAGTGCTGTCTTCATTTCATAAGAATTTGTCAGAGTCATTAGTAATACAATCCCCGGCATGTGTACGATACAGAACGTCATAGTGACAATATACTTCATTATATGTGACAATAAACTTCATTATACGTAACAATATACTTCATTATACGTAACAATATACTTCATTATACATGATTATATACTTCGATATACGTGACGGCCGCATACATTTATTTTCATATATATATATATACACACACTTCATGTCTATACTAGTTTTGGAGGTCATGTTGACCTGGTCATCTCCACTAAGCGCCTCTTAACTGCACCTCTTAACTGCACCAAATGTCCGCACCAGGAACAAAATATGTCCACCAATGGACAGGGATTCAAATGATGGCAGGAAAACAAAATACATGCTCATGTTAAGAGCTTTCTCATGACCCTGAACCCTTGACCTAAAGAATGTGTCGCTCGTATTTTATTAGACCCTCTGAACACTCAATCCATGAGCTCACACCGAAAAATATTAATCATGAACTAGGCTAACTAAAATTTAGCATCCTTTGACGTCATGTAAGGGTCAGCTAAATGTCCAGTAATTCACATACTTGTAGTCAACTGATTTACGTTTGAAGGTTCGGTAAAAAATAATAATAATAATTCTTCTACTTTTTATTTTGTTTTGGGAAATATCTCCGTACACCCCCCCCCCCTCCTTTTCAGACCCAGCTCTTTTAAAGTCCAGCCCCTGTAAAGCCAGCCCCTCCCCACTTTTCTAGCGTTGTCCCGAAGTCACGTGTCTCGCGTTACGAAGTTGTGTACCATGTGACCTGCTCAAATCGAATTGTCGCGTAACAAAATAAACAAAATAATCTTCTCATTGTCTGTAGGGTACACAGGGGGAGGGGGGCGGAGCTGCACTCTATCGATCTGCTTTACATTCTCTCTGTCTCTCTATCACTCTCTCTCTAACACTCTTTCTCACTAATTCTCTCACACTCTTTCTCACACTGTCCATGTTTCACTCTATCTCCCTCTTTCTCTCTCTCTCTCTTTACCTCTTTCTTTCTCCACTCACTCTCTTTCCCTGTTTCTTTCTTTCTTTCTCTCTTTCTCCCTCTTTCTTCCTGTCTCTCTCTCTTTTTCTTTCTTCCTCTCTCTGTCTCTCTATTTTTCTCCCACTCTTTTTCTTTCCCTCTCTCTCTCTCTCTCCCATCTCTCTCTCTCATTCTCTCTCTCATTTTCTCTCTCATTTTCTCTCTCTCTATCATTTTCTCTCTCTATCATTATCTCTCTGTCTCTCTCTTCCTCTCTCTCTCTCTCTCTCATTCTCTCTCTCTCCCTCTTTCTCTCTCTCTTTCTCTCTCTCCCCCTCTCTCTCGCTCTCTCTCTTCAGCGTAGTACACTGTCATTAAAATAACAGAGTTGTAAAACTATAATATGCTTGGACCCAGCAATCCGACTTAGAACACTGCGACGTCACATGGAGCTGACGGCACACACATACACACCGAGAGAGAACAGAGTAGGAGAGGGAAATGGATAATAAAAGAGCACAAGGAGGCACGGTGGCTGAGCGGTAAAGCGTCTCGCTTCCGAACCGAGGTTTAGGGTTCGAATCCTGAAGACTGGGTAATTTTTTTTTTTAATTCGGGATCTTCAAGCGCCTCTGAGTCCGCCCAGCACTAATGGGTACCTGACATTAGTCGGGGAAAAGTAAAGGCGGTTGGTCGTTGTGCTGGCCACATGATACCCTCGTTAACCGTAGGCCACAGAAACAGATGTCCTTTACATCATCTGCCCTATAGACCACAAAGTCTTAAAGGGGAACTTTACTTTATAAGAATAAAAAAAGTAAGGAGGAAAAAAAGAGAGAAAAAGGTGCAACAGAGAACGAAAATAAAAAAAATTCCCATTCCTGGAATGTATGACAGTTACTTTTCAATCGGACTAGATCCCTAACAAAGACATTTTAGTGGTTGTGATTTTGTCCCCTGACCCGAGAGGCAGTCTTATTTCTCTCCCCGCTACTCTTGTAAGACCTACACAGTTTGACCTAAACACTACCAGCAAGTGACCGACACACCACAGCAATGTCCTGTCCACTCTTCTACCAAACATGTCCTGAACTGTATTGAATGCGTGTACCACTAGCACACTTCAAGAGAACGTGTCCAGTACTGGACCTCTGACTGAAACTAGCTCTGACCATACCTCTGACTGAAACTATCCCTGACCGAACCTCTGACTGAAACTATCTCTGACCGAACCTCTGACTTGAAACTATCTCTGACCGAACCTCCGACTTGAAACTATCTCTGACTGAACCTCTGACTTGAAACTATCTCTGACCGAACCTCTGACTGCTAAAAGCATTATAAGACCAGATATTGAAAGGGTGGTATCCATTCAACTAGATCTGCTGATTAAACAATACCATTACAATATTTCTTCGTCCAACATTTGTGCGTGTTTTGTTTTTTTTTTTTTGTTTTTTTTTTCTTTCAAAAAATTCGCTGAGAAAGTCCTCAGTGTGAATCTTTTTTTTTCCTTGTCTAATTGTGTTTGTTAAAGTCTTCAAACTGCTTTGGGAAACGGTTCTACCCTATAGGAAAATGGCAAATACCACGTGAACTATGTCATCGTCTAAAATACACACACACGCGCGCACACACACACATACTTAATATATAAAAGGATATGTAAGGCGTATGTTTGTGGGTATGTATGTATGTATGTATGTATGAGCCCAATAGAAATCAAAACCGCTTGACCAATCTTGTTTAAACTTGGCAGAAATGTTCCTTGGGTAATAACTTAGGCCGTACGTAGTGTATATATTGTAGCCCTAAAACAAACTTAAGACCCTAAAAAAAATAAAGTTGACCAACTCTACTACAGCTCTATTATTTTATGGATCTAGGCTTTGTTTACAATAATGTTGACACGAGAAAAGATCGAAAGGATTTAGATCTAGATCTAATTTTAAGAAATACACTTTGCATTTATAGATTTTTACTTTGACGCATAAAAACATGAGATATAGTCTAATGATTTTATTATTTAACAAAATTAAGCTTCGAATTTGTGTTTCAAAAGGATTTTTACATAAATTCATTCTTTGTATCTGCGAATATAATTATCCTGTTGAACATACTTTCATTAGACATTACTGAAAAGTTACACATCTCTCTATTCACTATTAGTCTAGGTCTAAAACTGTAAGATGATAGAACTTCTCTTCGCAAAGATAGTTTTAAGCTTTAACACATGAACATACTAATTATAGTCCATTCATTTCATATTTTAATCAAATAAATATTGAACTTTGTTTTCTAAAGCATTTTTACATGATTGCAACTATTATCCTAATATCGCTTAAATTAAGGTCAATTAGCAATTTTTAGCTCCATTCATAATTTTTTAAAACGTGAATTCAATCATTCGCTTTACTTACAACATTATTATTTTCTTTAATTGTTTCTAATGCACTATATCACTGACTACATCAGCAATACGCAAGTGAAGACCCGCGGGCAGCGGGTAATATCTGTCTATCTTATATATATATGTATAATTCTACACAGCATAAAAGAGTAATGCAAACAGATAATGTTTGTAAAGTATTTATCATTCTTACTGTGGTTAATACACTGAAATTAACGGAACATTTGTCCCATAGAAACGAAATCTAATCGATTTTGGAACGTTTTCCAGTTGACAAGACTGCTGTAAAAGGTGGATTTCAGAACAAATTCCAGATATGCCAGATTGTAGGTGAGGATCTTGTAAACTGCCAAAATAAGAGTAACAAATTGGCAGTTAAACCAGAAAAAAAAGAAAAAACGCAAACAAAATTAGTTTGACACAATGTTACAAGATCGATACGCGATTTAAAGAAGATCAGAGGATTCTTACGGTTTTGTTTCGTTTGATTTTCAATGTGATACTTTTGAAACGTTAGATTTGTTGTTGTTGTTGTTTTTTTTTTTTGCTGTCTTTAAAAGTAACGAGAAGTTGTAGATCTGAATAATTTTTTTTTCTCTTTAGCTAAACTCATCTGGATGGTGGGGGGCGATGAATTGGTGTGAGGGGGGTCGGTGTTTAAAAACGTAGGGGGTCGTGTGTACATAGTTGAAGTCAAGTTCAAGCCAGGTTTGTTTACCTGCAGCTCTGTTAGGTAAACGCCAGCTAAAGGTTGTTACTGTAACAATCTCTGATGGAAAGCTCTTGTGTGGCCGACGTTGGGTGCCACCTTGTTTGTTCGTTTCTTTGCTTTGTGCTGTAAACATTCAAGGCGCCTAGTTGAAGGACCGCGGTGCTAGGTCTCAGTGTCGTAACACTTTGGGGCTAAAACGTGGTCAGAAGCGGGAATGAGATTTGCATTAAAGCCCACCTGTGTATTCTACATGGAGCAGACAGACGTCTACATCTTATCTTATCTTATACGATGCAGAATTTTTTTTTATTATAATATGACGTTTTACGCCTTTCCCCCGCACTGTTTGTCATTAGTTTTATTCATTTTTAAAAATGTGTTTTATAAAATGTTTTACAGAGTTAAAGATGCTTTTCACCCTTCGGAAGGCTGTCTGGTCATGCGGTATGCGCGCTGGACTGTCTAGATTTATCGATGGTCCAGGTTTTAAACCCCACCTCACCGTGGCGCCGGCGTGGAAACGGCTCACTAGGGGAGGTGAGCTAGGCGAAAAAAGTAACAAACAGGACCCCCGTGGGGGTGCCTACGGGAAAGACGAGAGTCTGCCCATTGCACTGAGCGGGGTTGTAAGAAAGCTCCCACGGCCCGTCACCACATCCATGCGCTGTTCCTCAAGGGACTGTCTCATCAATGGCAAATCCCGCACAGTTAGCTTGGTATAATGAAGGAACATGGTGGTGGCCCCCGGTGCCACTTGGCCTTCGGCCATGAATTCTAGTCCATGCGTCGGAGTGTCATTGGTATCGGAAATAGCAATGCCCTATAGTCATTGACTCGGGTCCCTCCCAGACAGGCCTGTGGTCCGCAGGTTTGTTTTTTTTTACTGTTTGATTTTCGGGCAGTGAGGTCAGACAGTTTTTTTTTCAAACTTAGAGCTCGAAGAGCCTCCGGCTCAGCTCTTAGACTATCCAGCGGTTTTAAACCCTGCCCGCTCCCATCCGCCCGTCGTCCTGCGGAAGGTTTGGACCAGGAAATAATTATCTTCCACTCTGAAGGAACATCCGAAAAAAGTAAAACATTTTACAAACATCCCTAAACTCAACATCCCTAAACTCAACATCCCTAAACTCAACATCCCTAAACTCCCGTGGGACGATAAGGGATGGCGGGTTCGAACCAGCCCCCCACCGAGACCACCGAAAGACAGTCCAATGCGTATACCACACGATTAGGCATCCATCACTTGTCACAGCAGAATTGCAACTATAACGCATAGGCCTATGTATTGTTATTTATCGTAGGGTGAGGTAATATTAGAAACATAACCATCTTCTTTTTTGAAGTAGGGTCTGTATTGTATTGTATTGTATACGATAAGATAACCAATGCTCTGTTAAAATTAGAACCGGCTCAAATGGGTAAGAGGTCCAGGTTAAAATGAGGAAGGTTGGACAAGTGGTTGTTACACTGAAAGGAACAGGTCACAATAGCAAGACTCGAACCGGGCCAATCGGGGCTCGCTTAGAGTTCGGGAAAAACTTTGATCATCGATATTGACCCTGTCTTTTGTACAACTGAGGCGATATAAAATGTCCAGTAGCAATGGACCTCATTCACCAGTCGTAAACAAGCAACATTTAGCCACGTGAAAATATTGATGAAACAATGAAAAAACTGTCACGTGACATTCTGTGTGTATTACGTAATTTGTATAGAAGAGACAGAGAACCACGTGGAGATCTTCCTGTACGGAGACGGAAACTCTGAAAAAAAAAACTAACATAGATCTAGTGGTTTTACATAGATCTAGTGGTTTTACATAGATGTAGTGGTTTTACACAGATGTAGTGGTTTTACACAGATGTAGTGGTTTTACATAGGTCTAGTGGTTTTACATAGATCTAGTAGTTTTACATAGATCTAGTGATTTTACATAGATCTAGTGGTATTACATAGATCTAGTGGTATTACATAGATCTAGTGGTTTTACACAGATCTAGTGGTTTTACACAGATGTAGTGGTTTTACATAGGTCTAGTGATTTTACATAGATCTAGTGGTTTTACATAGACCTAGTGGTATTACATAGATCTAGTGGTATTACATGGATTTAGTGGTTTTTATCATAGGTCTACTGGTTTTACTATTCAAATACACAGATCTAGTGGTTTTACTATTCACATACATATAGAATATAGGCTAGATCTAGTGGTTTTACTATACACATACATAGATCTAGTAGTTTTACTATACAAATTCATAGATCTAATCAAATGTAGAGGTTTTACTGTACAAATACGAAGATGATCAAGTGGTTTCAATGTAGGTACCACCAATGCATAGATCTAGTAGTGTTACCATAGAAATAGGCCAAGATCGATCTGTTTTACTTTTCGATCATGACGCTTTCAATAGATTAATGTGTTCACTATTTTCTCTGCTTAAACATCACTAAAGCTTGTAACCTCTACTTTCATTATTATATACCATTGCTAGAAAAGAGAGTGTCATCCTACATAGATTCTATAAGTTATAATGTTACGCTTTGTGACTTGTTCCCTTGTTAAAAAAATGCTTGTTCCATAAAGGGACCTAACTTTATGTTTATTTTTATGCATTTATGTATTACTCTTTTTAAACCAAACAATGTGATGTTTTAACAGGGTAAATTTGTCGATATTTTTTCAATAAAATTTCTTGGCAGATTTGTTTAGTTAGCATCATCAAAGCAGTATAATCTTTAAACATATGACAATTACTAGATTATAGATCTTTGAATTGGTTATTGTCCATTTTTAACATACTACCTGTATATAGGAATTTGAAATGTCACTTTTCCATTTTTTTAAATATTTGTACCTATGCTATTATTGTTAGTATCAAATAATGTAGGCTAATTTATAGAAATAAAACTTTGTTTACAAAAAAAAAAATAAGAACCCAAAAAAGAGGCCAAAAATAGCCCGAAAAAGAGGCAGAGCCCAAAAAAGAGGCAAAGAAAAGAGGCAAAAGCCCAAGGATCCCTAGGATGTATACAGCTAGACAACTGATGTCCAAAGCTAAAAATGCATCACTTTGGTAAAAAAAAAAAAAATAAAAACATTAAGGTTTACATCTGCAAGCCGGTTCAGTTCTGACAATTTGCGGACCTTTCTGTGATGATGATGAGGAGAAACGGTCAGACTAATAACGTTCCTTTGGACCTGCATACAAATGCCCCAAACTCACGTCCTATCCCCAACGTGAGGATGACTGTGTGATGTCCAGGAACATTGCCCAGCTTTAAGTTTATAGTGCTGGACATAAGAACATTAGGAATTCAATCTGATCGGTTAGCTGGTAGACGCACCAACAAAATCCTTAACTATGAATTATTTTGGATCTTCGCTCTTTGTAATGAACCTGAAAAAACTGATATTGTTTTGACCACTCGCTAAAGCTCCTATATCTGCGATTATGACTTTATAATTGATGAACTCCAGCGGGTATATTACAATGAACAGTGTGTATGATCATGACCTATATATAACTTCTCAATAAATTTGACTGCTGAACAGAAGTATATAGTCTGGACGTTGATGCGTTAACCTGTCTTGTGTGTTATTGTAAATGAAGATATAGAATAAACCATTAGGGAAAAAAAAAGAATCAAAGTTAAATAAACGAAAGAATATTACAAGAAAGAAGGAATTTAGTAAATAAATGATTGTGTATTTTCTCTTTACAAATGTCAACATAAATTTATAGAAAAAGCAACATTTTTATTTAAAGATTTTTTTTTCAAACCAAGCTTTGTATCAACCAAGAAATTGTATCAATTACTTTTTAATCAGTCTTATTAACTCTTAATAGATCTAGACATAAACAAAGTACACTTGTGTGATTAAGAAAATTTTAGAAATTATTTCTATTTAGCTCAGTGTCATGCTTTCAGCACTCTAAATGCGCTAGGGTCCATTCACTTGGGTGGACCTGTTGATGTGTGGGTGGACCTGTTGATGTGTGGGTGGACCTGTTGATGTGCGGGTGGACCTGTTGATGTGCGGGTGGACCTGTTGATGTGCGGGGTGGGGATGGGGGTATCTGCGAGAAGGCTTCGGTGCTGCCTTTTCAATATCAATTTTTTATTTAAAGTTTATCGACTTGTATTCCATCTCGTGGTATCAAGCTTTATTGATAGGAGGCTGACACGTTAGCCACTGAGCAAGACAAGTGCTTAAGAAAAAAAAAAGGTTTTTATTATTATAAATTGCTAGTTTCAAATTTTCTTGTGACAATATGTACTGTATTTACTAATATAATTGGTCTAATTATTCGATAGATTCGTGTTTTGTTAGTGACGATGGATAATTGTACAAAGTTTCAACTTAATCCGAAAATTGGAAATAATCAGAAAATTACTTGTATTAAATTTGTACCGAAGTCATT
>JADKLZ010038252.1:3697-19830 GCA_021533235.1 Biomphalaria straminea
CACAACCACAAAAAAAAAAAAATAACTGGTAGGCCTCGGTTGTATGTCTTGGACTTGGGGAACATAGATCTATTAATTAAACACACTGCCGCGACGGCGTCGAAGCGTACTGTAGGCCTACTGAGTTTAGTCTAGCAGACACACACACACACACGGTGTCTGTGCTATATTGTGCAGCCGGAGAACAATGAAACTAGTGCTCGGTTATATTTTATCAGTGACATACCTTGATTGGCGCGATAAGCCCGCTCTTTTTTTTTTTTTTCATTCCTTTTCTTTTAAACCAAGTACTTTGTTTATTGGACAATTATGCTGTAAATGAGGTATCTAGTAGTGCAAGATAACAATAGCTCAGTAACTTATTTTTTTTTTAGCCAGAACGGTGTACATTTAATAGTAGATCTGGTTTCAAGATCTAGTATGGATTCTGGTTAATGTTAAATACTTTAGTGTACTAGAATAATGATCAAAATCTAGATCTACAGACTATTATCTTGTTTGTGAAATAAATTTACAGCGGCTACGCTATTATAGATCTAGATCTTGATTTTTTAAAATCTATATTTTTTACAAAGCGTATAGCAACTCATCCAGTCTATCACACTCGATCTCGGATCAAGTTGAAACTATGCACAATTATCCATTAGCTAGGCCAATTAAAAAAAAAAAGTAAATGAAGTGTTGGTTATTAATTATTTTGTTTGATATAAAAAGGGAAATAACTTCAACATTCTTTAGATGGTTGTCTAGATCTTCCCCTTGATAAGCTTTGTTTTTTTTTTTTTTGCTTGTTATCATTACAAAAACTGAGACTAAGGTCTATGAGTATAAATCAATTAATTACACAAGTATTTATTTATAGTTACGTTGTGTTAATATATGGGGGAGGGGCTGGAGGGGTCGAGAGATTTTGTTAAATGTTTCTAACTAGTCAATGTCTGTGGGTATATAAACAAAGACACATAAGAATTTAGGTCATTGGTTGATATTGCTTGATGCTGTAAGGACTAATCATCTTCTTTTTTGAAGCAATGTCTGTATCATATAAGATAAGATAATTTATTGAAATAGAGACAATAGATATCGGGTGGCGGGGGCTAGATGGGGGGTTATGCTGTGCCAATGAGAGTAAAGATACATGATGTTAAGATTTATCTGATGAGATTAAGAGATGATTTTAATTATTGTTCATTAAAAAAAAATATTTCAGGAAAAACATCTTTTACATGTAAACATTAATTATTTATTTGACTCATTATTAATTTAACTGGTTATTTGGTTATTAATTTAACTGGTTGTTTGTGCGTTATTAATTTAACTGGTTGTTTGTGCGTTATTAATTTAACTGGTTATTTGTTTGTGCGTAGTGCTGTTACCCCCTCAGTTCAAGTCTGAGACTAGTCCAATCTTGAATGCTTTCTAAATGGCTTTTCTTCTTTGTCTACATTCTTTGTGGCTCTAATGAATATTATTATTATTATTATTATAGCTTTTATATAGCGCTACTTTCATGCTTATAGCATGCTCAGAGCGCTTTGGTCCAATCTCATTTGTGGACCAGTGGGGGGAGGGGGTATCTAGGAGTTGGTTTCCCGTGCTGCCTTTGGGCGCTCAGTAAACACAACTCTGCCCGAGTCGGGTGTCGAACCTTGAGCCCCCTTCTAGGTAGCCAAGAATGCCAAGCTCAAGCCGCACTTGGCCTCTCGACCACGCTTCCCAGGTTTGGGAAATCAACTTTTTTGTTTGTAAAATAATTTCCACGTTTCGGATGTTACTTCAGAGTGGAAGATAATTTACTGTCTAGCCCAAACCTCTCGTAGGACAAAGGGGGATAACCCACCCGGGACCATCAACGATTCTGAATGACAGTCCAGCGTGCATACCGCATGACCAGGCAGCTAACAACAAGTAGGAGAAGCAAATTCATTCATAGGAAATGAAGTAGAAACAATATGAATCCCTCAAATTTAAAGAGTGAATTCAGCCTAACCTATTTCTCAATAGAAAAATATTAATATTAATCATTATTAGTGATCTGTTTCTTATAAAAAGGTTCTGAACCATTTCAGCTAAACCCATAGCTTTAAAAAACATTATTAAATGTATTCTTTCGTGAAAAAAGCTCAGTCTCACGTTGACACTTTAAAATATCTTTTTGAGAACCCTTGCTCTGCGTAGTGCATAATTTATACTTCACCTTATCTAGAATAACATTATCAGCATCATGTTTTTTTCCACAGACCAGAGGCTATCTTGATGCTGCTTTGTATATATATATATATATATGTATGCAAGTTCTTTAGTTAACACTGAAAGTCTAAGTGTTGTTTTTATTTCTTTCATTTCAACCAAACATGTCCTGTATGAAATAGAACCTGGCACTTACAAGTGGTTTTTATTGTATTTGTTTACTTATCATTTGCAAATTCTACTAGATCATTGTTTTCTTCCCCCTTTACTGTCTTTCACACATCAGACTTAATTGTTGTGTTTTGTACTTTGATGTCAAACATGTTAATGTGTTTAAAAAAAAAAATTTAGTAGCCAAAAGAACTTACGTTGAGGTGCTGTGGCTGCGCGGTAAAGCGCTTGGTTTAAAAAACTGAGGTCCTGGGTTCGAATCCTGCGGAAGACTTGGTATTTTTAATTCCGGGATCTTTGGGTGCCACACGGCTCTAATGGGTACCTGACATTAGTTAGGGAAAGTAAAGGCTGTTGGTTGGTCAATGTGCTGGCCAAAGGACACCCTCGTTATCCGTGGGCCACATAAACAGATGACCTTTACATCATCTGCTCTATAGATTGCAAGGTCTGAAAGGGGAACTTTACTTTTTTACTAAAACATTTAGGTACAGCAAATTACTATTTTAACCTCATTACCACCATTACTTAACTTGCCTATGAAAAAACAACAACAAATAAATGTATAAAATGTTCCTTTTTTTCTTTTTGGTCTTATTTAAGCTTTGTGACATTTAGAACAATTGTTTTATTCTTTTCAGGCCAAATCAGGTTTCATTTGGTGACAGGATGAATGTGGGAGACAAAGAACTTAGTGACCTCTTGGACTTCAGTGCTGTAAGTCTTAATTTTCTTTCAAATCACATTTACACTAAAAAACAAGATTACAAAGAGAGTTTGTGTGATACACAAACTCAGAGGCGGCCCCCGTCGGAGTCGGATCCCTGTCAGATCCGCTTTGATCTCTCAACGGACGGACAGACAGACAGACAGACGGACGGACACGCCACACAAAACTAATATACATCTTCCGTGCTTTGATCTCTCAACGTTAGCCTTGTAAAGCCGATGTTCAAGGCAACTGCCACACTTGTTTTATGAGTTGATTACTTTACGAGTAAATACTGGTATGTTACACGTATGTTGAAACAAAAAATTGAGAAAAAAATGTGCAGTATATTAGATTATTAATTGTCTTAAAGTAGGTTTCATTTATATTGCATACTAATTAGGTTTTTTCTCTTTAAATACTGTTTGCATAAAATATTTTTAAAAATTAGATTTTGAGCTTTTAGAAAAAAAAAAAGTAGCCGTTGCATCAGAACTTTGAATGCTCTATATTATCGTGATGTCAGATTTTCATTTTCTCTTCTACTTTCTGAGCACTAAACGGGACGGACGGACGGACAGACAGACAGACAGACAGACAGACAGACAGACAGACGGACAGACAGGCCACACAAAACTAATAGCGTCTTTTCCCCTTTCGGGGGCCGCTAAAAAAGAATCCAGACACATTCTTTTCTTACTTAAGACTTTAAAGAAAAAAAAGGCATTGTCTTTGATTCAGAAGATTAAGGATGAGTTCAGTATTTCACATGATCATGCAAACCCATTTGAGACCTACATTTTTTTGCCACATCTAATGCCGACAAAGCTGTTGTCCGCTGGGGATCTATTTAACATAATATAGAATTCAAAAAGCAGATTGATCAAACTAATAACTCTCCTACCCTTACAGATTGGGTTTTTTCTACAATTTTTCTTTATGGTGTTATGTAATCACTTTTTTTTTTCTGTTGTAAGAATTGATGTTTTTTTTTTTTCTTAGAATTCTAAGCATGACATTGTAAAGATTCTGCTTAAGGAGACCAAGACTTGTATATAGATTAATATAGAATCACAGAGAATAAACCAAAAAAAATGTTAACATTAAAAAGAAACATGAAAAAGAAATATGCAACTCCCCCCCCCCCCAAACTTCTGTGGTTTACTTTAAGGTGCCCCTTCAACAGGGCGAGTACATAATGATGTAGACCAGCCTGTTAGGGTAAAGTCTTCAACCATTCTTTTGATACTGGTTTGTAACATTGAGCACAATGTGCATATCTCGAGCAGTTTCTCTTGTATTTTTAGCCCCTGACATGTTATTTGAAGCTGTCTGTCAGATGTGTTGTGTCCTGTTCCAATCTGACTCCTGGTGCATCTTGCACATGTTGGTGCTGTCTGGATGTTTGTCGGGAGCGCACATGGTGATGCTTTAATTAGGCTTGGTGTCAGTGGTCTTTTTGTGTTGTTGAGAGAGTCTGTTTTAGCTCTTGTGTATTTCTTTCTTCTTCTTCGACTGGGTCTTACACTTCGGGTGCTAATACTGGATCAACTGTGGTGTAGTGCATAAATATTTATATGTCCTTCCAATGGTTCTGGAAGTGAAGTGGAATACTTCAGTGTTTGATCGCTTCTGTTGAATAGCACAGTAGTATAGACCATTGTGCTAACAATGCAGAATATAAACAGAAAGATGTGCATGGTACTAGCGGAGGTTGCGTATTATAGAATAATGAATTTTTATTCCTTCATTTGGAAACATTTTATATTGGACACATGGGAATGGAAACATCAAGCTGTTCATAGGACTTCTTCGTTCTTATTTTACTTGTTGAAGGGTTCTGATCAGTAATCCTGTCCAGATCAGGCAGTTTTCTGTATTGTTTTCCATGGGATTTACCACAAAATGTAGGATTGCTTTGTTGTTTTTATTTTAGTATTGGTTCACTCGCATTTTCACTGTCAGTCACTATGTTATTCCATGGTATTAATTCGCAATTCTCAAGTTTGAATATTGCATTAACAAAGAACTTTGTTTTTGATAATTTCTTTAAGAGTCGCAACTTCAGGTTTAAAAGTAAAAAAATGTTTCTCCTTAGTTTTGGGAATAACGTTTTTTGAGTGGATAAGCTTCAAATCTATAGGCCCAAGGTTTGATTACTAATGAAGCACTGTAATTTCATAAGAAAATCCCATTACCTGTAAATTATTGGTCTTTTTTTTTTTTTTGCTGACAAAAGAGTATCCCCTTTTCTGAACACAAACACAAGTAAATTTAACACTTTATATCCTAATGGCCGTCAAAGTGATGGGCAGTTATTCTGAAAGTCAGTAGGATGTAGTTATCCGTTCAGAGTGTCTGAAATCACTTCCTCTTGTGGCAACATATTGGGCCTGACGTACGATGTTTGTGATGTAATATCAAATAGTCTGAATTGCGTTAAGCCGCGGGAGCAGATGCTGAGAGAACAGGTGGGAATTGGCCACCATGTTCATCTTGGTGTTGCAGCTTTAGCTAATCTCTTTGTGAGGACGTCCAAATAGGTCAGATATCTGCGTTTTAACTTGTTACTCTCTTGTTTTAATGTTGGTACTTCACAACATGCTCGTTTTTTTTTTTTTTTTTTTTTTTTTTTTTGAAATTATCTCTCAGTATATAACTATTTAATCTCGTTTCCTTACATGCATTTCACCAGTGACTTCGAGTAATACGCCCTAAAGTGCAGTCCTCACTACATCATGCATTGAACTAGCGTTATGTCAACATACAATTCTGAATAAATCCAGCTTTTAATTCTTAACATTCTATTTCTAGTACTATACTGTTAAAGGTGTGTTTCACTGTTTGTAGATATTTCTTGTTCCGGGTAATTCAATGCGAGCTCGTGGACACCAAATAACAGATAATACGGAATACACTCAATAACTCTGGCTAGTAGCTTTAACAATTTAATCATCACTCAAAAGGACACAGTCTATGTCGTTCATTCACTTATTTCATTAATCTCTTAGTTCCTAATTCTACTCTACTATACTATAAGAAGATCGACATCTTCATCCTTCTTGTCGCTCTAAGTCTACTACGTCATTAGTCTGTCTCTCTACGTCACTGTGTGATTACTAATAGTATTTCAACTAGCGGATTCCCTAATACGTAAGATCCTTAGAGTTCATGTATAGAAGTAACTCTTATATTGAAGCACCCAAAGACTTTTCTAGAATCTTCTTCAGTTTTTGTTTTAGTCCCGCGTATTACGTTTGAACACATTAGAACTAGATCTGTGTTCCTAGATGTTAGCTGCATAGCCGTTACCGAAATCTATCGACTCTGAAGTGTTGGTACCCTAAGGGCCTAAACCGCCTTTTTATTTTTTTTCCCCCTGTGTTATCAGAACTATCCCGATCTAGTGTTCTGTTAGAGCCCACACGTCTCGCGTTCAGCTCGGACTTGGTGATCTCTTTACGCCCTTGCCTTGACTGGTCAGTTCTTGATACTCTTCTTATCAGCTTTGATGGGCGATGGTGTTCACGCTCCCTCTTATCACCCTCTACCCACTTCTGACTCCACCCAACAGAGGCGTAGCTAGGAATTTTCCATTGTTTGGGGGGGCCCTCCATTGTGCGTAATTTTTAATTAAAAAAAAAACGGTTTTTTGCCCCCCCCCCCCCCCCCTCAAGTAAGGGCCCTGGGGGATTTTCAAATTCCCCCCTCCTACCCACCCTAGATATGCCACTGCCACCCACCTCTATCACTTGGACCAGTTTACCAATTTATATATTTTTTTCTTTCAAGTGCGCTGTTTTTCTTTTTTAAATGACTCCGAAAGTATCTATGATGTATCTGACATCATGTTATTAGATGTATCTGACATCATGTTACTTATTTCAAACATACAGTGGTCAGTCAAGAAGGCCTAAACGAGTGGTCAGAGATTGGTTTTAAATGAGAAAGTATTAGAGTATTAAGGCCCTTTTGAAAAGAATTTCTCATTTTATTAAAGACTCATTTCGAGAGTGGCCGAGGACAAAACAAATTTCAACTATATAATTTTAAAAAAAATCAAAATTAATTGTAGGCCTAGTAGTACTATTAATAATAGTAATATAAAGAGGCTATGGAGGCGAATTAATTCAAAAACTACAACGACAGAAAAATTATACATAATTGTTTTTCTTATATTTAAAATGTTTACATGCCCAGGCAAGGTTTAAAAAGAAAGTAACATAATTTAAGTGGAATATATAAAGCCATAACAGTACTTTGTGTGCGACCCCCCATCTTCCCCGAAAACATTTGTTAAACATATTTATTGTTTGTTGTATTTATGTACAACCATATAAACAGTTCTTTGTTTAAAGCTTGTATCAGCTAGGATTTCTGATTACCAAACCGTTAAGACTTCGTCATAGATCTCGTTATTTCTTCAGAAAAAAAAAAGTGGGACCCTACCATGATGCTGCCAAAAACTCTTTGACTTGCAGATCTTCACGTTTTAGTGCGGAACTATTTATTCGGTTCAAATTGTGTTTTTTTCTCTCAATTTACAGCCTATAGATTTTTATATTCAAGGGCCGAAAAAAAAAATCTTATTCTCGCTTACTTTTGTCTTGGTGTTTATCTTTACTTTGACCTTTTCTTCACTTTTTCTCACTCACTCTTTCATCCCTCTCCACACACCGTGGGGAGGGGGGAGGGGATGGCCTCCTCTACCTTTTCTATTGAGTTTTTTTTTTTTTTTTTCTAGAACAGTATAAAACCTTGGTTGGGTTATAGCGTGAGCTGTGTGTGAAGATTGACCTTTTGCCGTGACCCGTGCACGGTTGGGGGGAGGGGGTGGGGTGGGTGTTCGTGTCTTGGAGACACGCAGCTCGTGCTTACACAGCACACTCAAGCTGTGCTCAGTGCCACACACACACACACACTTTATGAAAAGGGGTTAGGGTTACCGGCTAGCTGCAGCTTTTGAGTCTAATCAATGCACGCGTTCGGAACGAGTATTTATTGAATTTTTTGGTTTATAGGTATCAATTTGCGTTCTCAAAGAAAAAAAAAACAGTTTTAGTGTTGAATATGGTTGAGCGCGTAGATATTAACTCTTTCTCTCCTAACTGACGATACCAACGTTGATTCCATCAGAATGTGGTAAATAATTATGGAGAGAAAGAGTTAAACTGTTTATTTCAAATTATCGTATTGTTCGAAATGATGCAATGTGCTAGGGCGAACTCAGCATGGGCACTTCAAAGACGGACAACTTATTAGCCTAAAACAACTTATTAGTCTAAATCAGATATGTGAAAATATTCAAGTCAAATCGGGTTTGCCTTGCTAAGAAAAACACTGCACTCATCCTTGATCTTCAGACTCGGAGACATTGTTTTATTGTCTACTTACATAAATGATGATGTCGTACTTTTGACCGTCTGCTTTTCAAAATTGTGCTAGCTTTTATTATTCACTTATACCTCTAGCGTCTGATTAGAGTAGCTAAAAAGTAAAATAAAATCAGTTTTATCGATCGACGTTGGTCACTTTTAAGGTGTTAGTCCTGGGTCAAGTTTGGGTCAAAGCCTGAGTGTAATGGAAGAAGTCCCCCCCCCCATCCCCTTTAAAAAAAAACACTTTTGGGTGGGGATGCGTTGCTGCGTCTGCCATCTGTTGAGTGGCCCAGATGCGGGGCTGGTCTTCGCTCCAGTGGTCCATGTGTGTGTTGTCTGGCGGACACGTGCTTGCCCTTCTGTGTTCACTCAATGATTCCGGGTGTCATAATGAGATCAGGAGAGGAATCCGAGGGGGGGAGGGTGTGGAACTCCGCATAGTCGCACACTGCTATCGTGTGATGGACAGTAACAGGCACAGTGTGCCCTTTTTTTTTTTTTTTTTAGAAAAATTTAAATGGGGGTTTGAAGAGGTCATGGTCACATTCGTGTGTAACGCACCGAGGCGCCCGATGTGTGCTGCAGTGTTGAGACATTGTGTGCGTGCTCCTTAGAATTAAGCACGCTATTAGATCTAGATCCCTGGCTGCCGAGACTCTCTGCGCTTTTGTTCTGGTGTAAATCCGCAGTGTCTGGTCTTATAACAAGTGGGTTGGTATCCCATGATCCCATCTTACCATGTCTACTGTTTTAACATTCTCTTTAAGCGTAGGTTTAGATTTTTTTTTTTTAAGGGCCTTAGACCCATTCACATTAGTTGAGCTTTTTCTTCTTCTATCCCGTCACTGGGAAGATTGAAGTCGATGGTCCACCAATGTAGACACTTCCACGGCATTACGTCTCTCTGTGCCAGTTGTCTCAAACTCTACGAACGATATTAGTTACGATATAGATTTGTTCTTTTCGCTTTCTTCTACTTGGCATTTCTCCTGTAAAGATAAGAGGCACATTTCTTATTCTGTATGCTAGAACAAATGTGTACAAATGCTCCTTTTTCCCTAGTGCTATTAGAGAATGGAATGGGTTGCCTGAATTAACCAGGTAAAACACCGACTTAGCAAGAGTTTTTTAAGTCATTGATTAACACGCAATACTACATTGACACATGATAACAGTAGGACGCAATTATCTTCTTTTTTTGAAGTAACGTCTTTTATATATAAGATTAGATAAGAAGGTTGTTTTTTTTTTAAGGTCAATTTTTTCGGTGAGCTGTTAAAGAACTTTGTTTATAGTGGACGAGTTTATAGAGGACGAGTTTTAAGAATATTATGTCCATAGTGGGAAGCGTGGTCGAGAGGCCAAGTGCGGCTTGATCTTGGCTTGCTTGGCTACCTAGAAGGGGGCCCGAGGTTCGACACCCGACTCGGGCAGAGTTGTGTTTACTGAGCGCCCAAAGGCAGCACGGGAAACCAACTCCTAGATACCCCCTCCCCCCCCCCACTGGTCCACAAATGAGATTGGACCAAAGCGCTCTGAGCATGCTATAAGCATGAAAGTAGCGCTATATAAAAGCTATAATTATTATTATGCAAATGTTGATATTTAAGCTAGCTTTTATCATTCACATAATCATTATAGCGTCTGATTTGACTACCTGAAAAAAAAAATTAATATCATTTTTATCGAGAAAGACATTTGTTACTGTAAAGGTGTCTGCCCTAGGTCAGTTTAGGGTCAGAGTGTGAGCGTAATAGAAAAACGCCCTTTTTGTTTCTACATAATCAATTTCAGTCTAAAGTTGAGCAACGCAAATATAATAATCCACCAAGCTAGTAAAATGTATTGAAATAAACGGAATTTAAAAAGAAGCACGATTGATCCTTTTTTCAAACAATAAAAGCATTTTAGTAGAATACATTTTATGCAAAAGACATTTTATTAAAGGTAATCGACTAATTAAAAAAAAGGCACATTCCTCGTCCCATATGCTAAGACAAATTTGTACAAATGCTCCTTCGTCCCTAGTGCCATTAGAGCATGGAATGGGTTGCTTGAGTTAGACAGGAAAACCAGAAACTTGGCAGAATTTAAGTCATTGGTTAATATACATGACTGAATGCGAGAAGCGTAGGACGTAATCATCTTCTTTATTGAAGTAACGTCTGTAACATATAAGATAAGATTAAAAAAAAAGAGTTGCATGGCACATCTCAGATCTAAACTTTTTTGTTAGAAAAATATCGGAAATAGTGATTTTTATTTTTACATTTTGTGCGTGTGTGGAAAGACTGATAGGTGTTAGTAGTAAGTTGTGTTGCTGCTATCTGATTGGGCGGAAGCTTGGGAAGAAATTATCCCAGTGCTTGCCATGTGTTTCGTGCATTATGCCTTGATAGTAATATTCACTGCCCTCGACGCTCCTTTACGTCGTCAGAAACACGATCTCAGTGGTTCTAAACTTGGAGGGATAGTACCCTAGTCGACAATGCTGAGTAAAACCTCCCGATGTCGCCCTATAGAGCTAGCTCCTTGCTGTACAGAAGCTGTTGTTGAAATCCCAGCAAAGATATAATATTGATGTGGCTTTGAAAAGGATAATTCTGGTCATATGCTTGGACTGTCGTTCAGACTTGTCGATGGTCCCGAGTTCATACCCTGCCTGCCCGCTGCCATTCCCTGCGGGAGGTTTGGACCAGGTAGTTGATTATCTATATTACACTCTGAAGAAACACCTGAAACATGCTTTGAGTGGCGCCAGTGTTATTCGTTGGATTAATGGCATCACAGTTTCGCGATACATGAGAAAAAAATATATACATGGTTGGTAAGTGGTATTCGCAAATTTAAATCGTGACCATCTTGTGTCAGAATTATTGGAAATATCTGCTTTCATTTAGGTCAAATAATGACTATTCCTTAATGCTGGTAAATGACTAATGCACACTCATCGTCTGATGAAGATTAACTTCCTTCCACTCGATGAAGAGATCGCTTCTTCCGCCTCAAGCTATTTACCTGACTTCTGCTATGGCATGTCAGAGATTATAACACCCGAGACACGTGTACTACTTTACTGTCCTGGCGTCGACTGTCCATCTGATCGTCTACGAGTAAGAAAAAATATATTGGTGTGTGTGTGGGGGGGGGAAGCACGTGCGTGTCAGCTGTTGAGTACACGCCGCCGCCTTGAGGAACTAGTTGGTGCTCACCTGTGGGCGGTGTCGTGCAGGTTTCAGTCAATCATCTACACTTTTACACCTCGTCAGCAGGAGATGATTAGTCAGTGACTTGTAGTGGGGCGGAGCTAAACAATAGCAGAAGTTTGGTGTTCCGTTGACGTAGATCAAAGGTGACGGCGCGTGGATTTGCACACGAGACAAGATTACTTTCATTCGATTAATTGGATTCTTACATTGATTCGTGTACTTCAAAGCATAGATTGAATCGAACTGATTTTGTTTTGTTTTTTAATATATCATCCAATGTTAAGATAAATGAGGCCATTGTTTAGATAAATCAACTAGATTAACTAGATAGTGATAAACGGACCTAGCTTCATTGTATAGTTAAGAAGAAAAAAGTTACCTTTTCAGATCTTGTGCTACAGATGATGTAAAGGTTATCTGGTTCTGTGGCGTTAACGAGGGTGTCATATAGCCAGCACATTTATCAACTCCCTTTACGTTCCCCCAACTAATGTCAGGTACCCAATAGACCTAGGTGGACTCAGAAGAGCCCGAGGATCCCGAAATTAAAAATCCCAGTCTTCACCAAGATTCAAACCCGGGACCCCCTTTACAATAATTTGCTTATAAGATTAACTTGCCATTTGAGATTTGAAATAAGCGGAATTTATGTTGTAAAAATTAGTGTAAGACTTTTAAATATCATGTCATTAAGTGAATAATGCAGTTAAGAGGGTTTCTATGCACGTCACAATTCAATGAAATAAATCGACTTGAATGAATTGTAGCCAATCTATTTTTTTTTCAAAGCCAATACAACGCTATGGGTTCTCAGGATTTATCAGAAAAACACTATAATCAAAACTATTTTGTAATAGTTGCATCTTAATACTAATGAAGTATTGTCCCAAAAAAAATTGCATTATAATCATTCGAAAATATGTTTTGAATTGTTTTGAAGAATTTTTTTTAAATTTGATGAATACGGTATTAAAATGCTCATTTCAACAAGATAGTAAACTATTTGTCAAAATCATCAAATTTTTTATTTATATAATGAACATTTAAACATTGCCCTTTGAACCCAATGCTCGACAAAAAAGTTATGTCGTATGGTGATTTCTGGTAAAGCAAATTTGGCTCATGATCACTAACTGTACACTATTCATTATTTTCATTTTACACGTAAAAACTTTTAATTTCTTGGTCAAACCATGACGCCGTGCTGCCCGGCGTCTCGATATTTCTTCCCGCAATGCACAATATCTCCGCAAAGACTCGGTTCCGTTGGCGATATGACCATTGGCAAGTGTCAAACTTATATGACCTTGTGGTCGAAAAGTTTGGGCGCTTCTTTTTTCTAGCGCATTCCAGAGTTCAATCTACAGTTTCTTGTATCGCGCCGCTTTTCTATGGCATTGTAGTGTTCAATCCTAGGATTTCTTAACGCCGTTTTGTTTCTATGGTAAATCTACAGCCTCTTGTTTGGTGAACTACTTTTACGTTTTTACTGAGATGAAAAAAAAAAAGGAACTAGGTTAACCCTTAAAGTGCTGAGCTGTTTTACAATGAAGGCATACGAAATGGAAATACAATTCTGATCATTTGGGGGGGGCTAAACTACCACTTGCGTTTTAAGGGTTAATAGTTGTGTGTGTGTGTGTCAGTTATACTAAAAAAAAAAAGTCAATGAAGACATCTCCTCTCTCAGTGTGTGGACATTTAAGTGATGGGCATTCTCTCCGAATGTTTCCCTTGCCAATGCTATTTGTCTACTTGTAGGAACGCCCTGCGCGTGTTATCTTGACGGCATCTCTCGACATGCCTTCTTGCATTACCTAGCACACGTACCAGCTGTCGCGGGGGATCTTTTTAAAAAAAAAAAGTGAGGAGACAGTCGGAAGTTTCCATAATCCCCCACCCCACCTCTCTCTTCTCAGTCCATAACGTTATTATGACATAGAGTCAGGCTTACCCAAACCGCCCTATCTTTCATCGCGGAATCTTTGCCCGTGATTGACGCGTGTTTTCCCGTGAATGTACTGCGTGTGTGTGGGAATGGTGGTCTATTGTCGCCGCTATCCCACAGTTCTGTGCGTTAATTCAGATCTGGGTCGCGATAGGTCAAGGTCGCGAACGATGAGCTGCCATCGATATCCTGCCCTGATTTTTTTCAATAAGTTGTTATGTCTAAATCACTGCAGTTGTCACTGCCTCGCTGTACGCCCGCGTGGTTTAAAACTTTTGGACACCTCCCGTACACAGGGTTCACGTAGTGTTAATGGCAGACAAAATCTGTACAAACTTGTATCACTTGTGCATACGAAATAGTCCGTTCAACCTCCTTGAGATTCAAGAACTTCGACTGCCAAATTGGACGAAGATTCGAATGAATTTCCGCTATATGAGTGCGTGGTACTACAAAACAATGTCCCGTTGAGTTAAATTTCTGTCCCGCATGATGAGTTGGCTCTGTCGGAGATTCTGCAAAGAACTCCCGCCTTCCTTAGTCCGTGTTGTCAGAGAATAGTGTTCTCAACACGGCGCCACTGAGACTTACGAAAGTAGAACGGTTCAACTTTTTATGTAACCAGTACACCTTTCACCCGCACCTCTCCTCTGATTTAATTTGTTTCCTTAAAAATTGAATTTTACATTAGTCCTGAGCTGTGATTAGTGAGCTATGTAAATGTCTGGCATATTGAGCCTGGCTTGGTTGTTGCGATGTTGGTTCTGGTTCCACGCTTTCCTCCTCTTTAGGATAATCTCGTCCTCTTTCCCGAGCGGCTTGTCGCGGCTTAATTTTGTCGTTTTCATTCAAGCTTGATTTTTTTTTTTTTTAATTTTTAAATGACCAACGTGACCTGATGACCTGTGTTATGACATGTTTAGAACTTTAGAGTTGTTTCATGAATGATAAAAGGGATACGTTTTAATTAGTTACGGAGATGACGAAAAGTTACATTACAAAGTAGAACGATCTAGTCGACACAAAAACAAGACGTATTTTATTGAGACTACAGACGGCAAGTAAAGAAGGACATTGACGGATCCCTCACTAAGTATTAAACGTATTTTGATATTAAATTTGAAACGATTGTCGACTTCATCCATTGTTTGGCATTTCGTCTGTGATTGCGGATTACCTCCTGTTTATTTCGTTTTGATACTTGCCACGGCGAAAGAGCCCTAACACCTGATACGGATTGAAATAGCGCTCATGGCCCTACTGCACTATAACAAATGATTAATAACCTGTCGAGCTTGAAATCTAAAGCAATTAAAAATTCAAGAGAAAGTAAAGATTTAACTCTTTCACTCCGAACTGACGATACCAACGTTGATTTCACCGGAGTGTGGTAAATAATTAAGGAGAGAAAGAGATAAACGATTTTTTGGGGGGCTAGAAATAAAAACAAATATCTCTTCTAATGTTTATCGGGGGAGGGGGAGGGGGAGGCGTCATTCGATTTGTGTTATGATATTGTAGCTTTTCCAAACTCACACACTGACAGGAGGGGTCAAGTGATCACACCATTAAGGACGTAGTATGTTTGGACTTGATATTGAAAAGATATACTAAGATGTTCTTATATCATAGCTTTAACACACTGATTGGGTCAACACTGTACTCACCTCTAACATGTTGTAAAAAAAAAGAAAACGCATTTCTAAATACTCGGATTTTCATCAAATCAACATTCTTCCATAATACATAATAGTCATCTGTATTTTGTAATCACTTGATGGATCGGAGCAATGGGTGTCGGTATTTCTAACTACGATAGATACCACGGAGAACAGATCTACAACAACAAAAAAAAAAAAAAACTTAACGCAAAAGTTAACAATAATAACCCCTTTTTTTAAAATTATTATTATTATTTCTTAAGGAGTTGGCAGCAAGGTCTGAATTAAATCTTTGTAAAAAGCTGAAAAATCATATGAAACATAAATTCTACCTGAGCGGTAAAGCGCTTGGCTTCCGTACTGGAGGTCCCGGGTTCAAATCCTGGTGAAGGCTGGGATTTTTATTTCGTGATTTTCGGGCGCCCTTGAGTCCACCCAGCTCTAATGGGTACCTGACATTAGTTGGGGGAAAGTAAAGGCGGTTGGTCGTTGTGCTGGCCACATGACACCCTCGTTAACCGTGGGCCACAGAATCAGATGACCTTTACATCATCTGCCCTATAGACCACTAGGTCTGAAAGGGGAACTTTACTTACTTACTTTCCTCATCCACCATATTGACACAAGAAGTCATTGTAAAGGAGGCTGATGTCGCAATGCGAGGACCGCTGTCGTACAGCGGAGACCGTGTCGCAACGCTGTTGTACAGTGAAGGCTGATATCGCAACATGAGGACCGATGTCTTTTAGTGGAGGCCGGTGTAGCAACGTGAGGACCTCTGTGGTACGGTGAAGGCCGGAAAGGCCCACGTACTCATGTTCTCAGTTGAACCTGGCTGAAGGACGAAATGTCCCATCAATCTAAACT
>JADKLZ010038255.1:0-10021 GCA_021533235.1 Biomphalaria straminea
CAAGATACAAATATCTGTTGTTACAAAGATTGTCATTAAATACAGTGTTTACATTTGAAATTGTTGTACTTTTCTCCACCCACTCACGAGTTCATACAGATGTTAAAGCACATTTGGTGATCACACTAATTTAAGGATAATCCTCTATATTCAGACTGACAATAAATTACTGCTAGAGGAGAATTACATTACTGAATTACATTAAAGATATAGATCTGTAAAGATACACATAACGATTACCCAAAGTAACCAGAGAGGGAGTGAAGGGGGGAAGAATGTCAAACTCCACCCAGGCCCAAACAGGAGTGTTGTTATACATTAAATATTACGCAACACGCAGGGCCCCCCAAATAGTTCAAGCCCCCCCCCCTCAGGCCCCTAAATGGCGGGAAATTCTTAGCTACTCCACTGTACATAAAAAAGGAAATCACGCACCAAAAAAGTGTTAATAAGTGCTTAAGCAGAAAGAACCATTGTTTTGTACTTTAGACATCAAAATTTAGCTGCGCTTTCTTAAAAATGACTTAGTTGTCCTAGGCTTAAGTTACATTATATGTACTTATTAAATTTTCGTATTTTATCGTTCAGAGTAAGGGGTAAAATTCGTGATCATTATTATAATTGGCCAAGACCAAGAGCTTTGTAGAAAAGCTTGCAAATACATCATAGCAAGCATATCACTGTCAAAAACTATATTTATAACAATTTTATTTTAATATTTGGGACAGTGAAAGTGTAATAAAGAGTGCCATATACTATTACTAAACATATTCCCGATTAATTTGTAATTCCTGGAGATAAAGACGAGCGCAAAATAAATATGAAATTTTGTTTCGTGTATTTGTAACAGTGCCGTCTGTTTTACCTTCCACCATGAGCACTTTTTATATGTTCCCGTTGTCGTGGCTTAACTTAGTCTATCACGAAGGAACAAAGGATGGGACTTCAGTAATATCAGTTTAAACTTTGTTGTAAATCATTGACCACCAGTACATGTGGCAAAATCTTTCTGAGTGAAAGGACTGAGTGAGAAGAGTACAGAATGACATGGTGCTCTGAGGTAAGGTCGATACATCACGTCTAACAGAACAATTCTTTAACAAGCCGGAGAGGTGGGTAGAGACATAGAAGGAAAGCGACAAGGGAAGAAAGAGACAATTGAAAAACAGAGACATGGAAGGAATATAAAAGTCCTTTAAATATTAAAAAAAAACGCTATCTAAGGGAAAGAACTCCGCATTTAAAACTTCGTTTCTCAATCGACTAATTGTTGAATTATTTTAATAGAATCGTGTCTAATTAGGAACAATAAATAATTGTTTAAAATTTCCACATGATCATTGAACGGATGTAGGAAAAATAACGTGTTTAATTTTTCTAAATGGAAGAAACCCTACATATTCAGCCGTATTTGTTGATACCAGTGACGTAGCTAGGTTGGGGGAGGAGGGGGGAGAATTGGAAAATGAGTTTTTTTTTTACATTAAAAATTTAACACAACGCAAAATGCAAGGGACCCCAAAGAGGTCAAGCCCCCGGGCCCCAAAACGATGAAAAATTCCTAGCTACGCCCCTGTCTAAGACTAGAGATATATTTTTACTTGTTAATTTTAAACAAAATAATAAATTACCAGTAATTTATTGGGCTTCAGCACCCCAACCAAATCGTCTATATCATGGTGCAGCAACGTTTTAAGGCAAGCATCCATACAGCCAACACAAATCGTCTATATCATGGTGCAGCAACGTTTTAAGGCAAGCATCCATACGGCCAAAACAAGAAGTTTTCCTGACGCTGACATTGGAAGCGACCATGACCTTGTTATGATGACCCTTAAGGTACACCTAAAAAAAGTAACAAAATAAGGACCTACAAGGATAAAATTTGACTTGGATAAGCTGAAAGACTCCAAAGTAGCTGCCATTTTTGAGGCACAAATAGGAGGACGCTTTGCAGCCCTCAATATCTTGGACTCCAATGACCAGGATATCAACACACAAGTCAATAAGCTAAACACAGCAGTCACAGAAACAGCCCGGGAAATACTAGGGAAGCTCCACTCGCCCAAAAAACCCTGGGTAACAGAGGATATACTCCAATTCTGTGACAAGAGACGGGAGCTTAAAGGGAAAAAGTTGTCTGACCCAAAATATGTCCACGAATAAAAAACTGTCAACAAACGAATTAGAAAGGGAATGAAAGAAGCGAAGAAAAATTGGATAGAAAGTAAGTGTCAAAAACTTGAACAGGGTCTTAATAAGAACGACACTAAAAAAGCATACCATCTAGTGAAGGACCTCACTACCTCCAAGCAAGCACGAACAAACACAATACAAGATAAAATAACAGATGCTTAACTGAGGAAAAAGATGTGTTAAAAAAGTGGACGGAATACTGTTCAGAACTGTATAATTTTGAAATATCAGGAAATGCAGAGATACGAAATGTCCCTGCAGTTTCCAACATTGACGACTATCCGATTCTTCGCTCGGAAGTAGCAGCAGCAGTAATAGCCTTGAAAAAGGGAAAATCGGCCGGAGTTGACAACATTCCTGGTGAACGTCTACAGGCGGGAGGAGAAACAAACGCACTCTATACGATTTGCAACAAGACGCGGCAATCGTGAGAATGGCCCAAACCTTCCAAAGAAAGGCAATTTACAATTCTGCCCAAACTATCGCACCATCAGCCTCATAAGCCATCCCAGCAAAGTAATGTTAAAAATTATATTAAACCGGCTAAAACCGATAGCAGAAACCATTATATCAGAAGAACAAGCGAGTTTTAGACAAAGTCGCAGCACAACAGAACAAATCCTAAACCTCAGAATACTATGTGAAAAATATCTCCAACACCATGAAAAAATTGTCCATGTCTTTAATGATTTCAAGAAAGCTTTCGATCGAGTATGGCATGGGGCACTCTGGGCGACAATGGAAAAGTACAACATTAATAAAGACATAACCAAAGTTATCCAGAACATATACAAGGGTGCCACCAGTGCGGTGTACTTCAACAACAATATTGGGGACTGCTTCAAAACCACAGATGGAGCAAGACAAGGCTGCCTACTTTCACCAACACTGTTCAATGTCTTCTTTGAAAGGATAATGGAAGATGCTCTCTTGGGCTATGAAGGTACTGTCAGCATCGAAGGAAGAAGAATTACTAACTTGCGCTTCGCAGATGACAATGATGGCCTAGCAGGGACAGAAGAAGAGCTAGCTGATCTGGTGATGCGCATTGACAAGACTTCCGCAGCATATGGCATGCAAATAAATACCGAAAAAAAATGACCAATAGCCAACAGGGCTTTTAAAGAGGCATCGGTATCTTAGGTGAAAAGCTAATTAGCGTTAGCAGCTTCAAATACCTCGGAGCTATTGTCTCAGACAAGGGAACAAAATCCGAACTATTGGTCCGAGTAGCCCATTCCACAGCAGCCCTTTTAAAACTCAAAATAATTTGGAAAGGCAAGAGTTTAGCCCTCGGCACCAAAATCAGACTAATGGGCTCCCTGGTCATGGCCACATTTTTTATATGCTTGCGAGTCGTGGACGTTGAATGCAGAGCTAGAGAGGAGGATCCTAGCAATAGAATTGAGATGCTACAGAATGATTCTATTCATCACATTTAAAGACCGCATCACAAACCAAGAGATTAGAGACAGTGTCGCTGCAGCGATCGGGACCTATGATGACCTGCTAACTTTTGTAAAAAAACGGAAGCTTAAAATGTATGGCCACTGTTGATATGGTGCGCAAATATGCACGCGTTCAATATAATAAAGTATTCATTCTTCGCCATGACACTAATGGTTGTTGTTTGCTGATTGCTGTTTGTGAACCTAGATCTTATTTAACATGGTGGCAGCGGTGTATTAATGATCAGAGGTAATCATTAATCAGTATATAAAGGTTTATTGTTTGCAATAGTAAATAGACAACAATTACAGGGCTACGCCGTGCAATGGCAGCTAGAAATTTCCTTCCTGTACCCGTGCCGCTCGAGGTAGAAGGTAACATGGCTGCTAATTGGCAAAAGTTTCACCGGAGCTGGCGAAACTATGAGTTGGCCACTAAATTGGCGGAAGAATCAGAGGAGGTCAGAGTGGCCACATTTTTAACAATTATAGGGACAAAAGCAATGGATGTATATGAAAGTCTTGAAATGGAGAAGGGAAAAGAAAGAAAGATGGAAGAAATACTAAACGAATTTGAAAGTTTTTGTATTGGAAAAACGAATGAGACTTATGAACGTTATGTTTTCAATACTCGTCAACAGCAAGAAGACGAGGACATTGAAAAGTATATTATGAATCTGAGAAGATTTAGCAAAAACATGCAGGTTTGAACACCTGGAAGATAGCTTAATTAGAGACAGGGTAGTTCTCGGTGTTAGGCATGAATGTCTCAAAATGAAATTGTTACAAGATAGTAATCTCACATTGGAAAGATGCAGAGACATTTGCAGAGCATACGAGACAGCCAACAAACAGTTAAGGCAGATACAAGCCGACCTTACAATCGTTGATAAAGTATCAACACCCTCAAGAACAAACGAAAGGTGAATGCAGGTATTGTGGAAGGATTCACGAGTACATCAAGGAAAAGTGCCCTGCATGGGGTAAAATTTGCACAGCGTGCAAGGGTAGACATCATTTTGCCGTTATGTGCAAAAGGAAAATTCAGCAGATATCAGATGATATGTCTAACGATGAAAGACAGCTACAATCGGACACAAGAGATGAAGTCATGATGGTAGAAAATAAATGGTTGATGTCTTTAGAGAACCGCAAAACGAAAAGGATGACAGCAGTAATGGCAGTGAATGGTCACCGTGTAAGGTTCCAAATGGATAGTGGAGCTGATGTAAATACCATCCAAGAAAAATACGTGAATAAGAATCAGATAGAAAAGGCAACACAAAGATTACTAATGTGGAATAAGACGGAAATGAGCCCCATAGGGAAAGCCACTATAACGACAAGAAATGAGAAAACAAACGAAACATTTGAGGTAGAATATATAGTTGTACCAAATAATCTAGCATGCCTTCTAGGTCATGAAACGTTAACAAGAATGAAGTTAATAAAAGTCAATAAAGATAGATTCATAGCATCATAGCATCAGTAGTGAATAACCAAGAAGAAGAATGTAGTCCAAAGTTTACTGGTGATTTAGGTGACTTAGGAGAGGTGTCTTTAAAGATTGATAGCAGCATTAAGCCCAAGGTTCTGCCGGATAGAAAGATATGGCTTTACAAGAAAGAGTTAAGGAGGAGTTAAAGACCCTAGATACTCATGGTACACTCATATATTTTGACCCAAACAAAGAGCTTACATTACAAGCAGATAGTAGCCAAAATGGGTTGGGAGCAGCGTTATTACAAGATGGCAGTCCAATAGCATATGCTTCTAGATCATTAACTGATACTCAGAAAAGATGGGCACAGACTGAAAAAGAATTGTTGGCAGTGGTTGTTGGTTTGGAAAGTTTTAACCAGTATACGTATGGCAGGACAGTTATAGTTCACATGACCATAAACCACTGGAAAACATCCTTCAAAAACCACTCAGTTCTGCTCCGAGAAGTTTACAAAGTTTAATGATGCGCCTTTATCGTTACGACATCCAGTTTCAATATGTCAAAGGCGAAAATTTGTTCATAGCTGATACTTTGAGTAGAGACTCATCAGAGGAAAAGAGCGATATCCCTGATGTTTGTGTCAATACAGTCGGACTGGCAATATCAGACGCAGCGCTGGAGAAAGTCAGAATCGAGACAGAGAAAGATAGAACGATGCAAACACTTATTGAGTATATCCTAAATGGATGGCCAGACAAACATAATAGTCTACCTGAACTTAAACAATACTTTTCACTAAGAGACATGTTAACATACGAAAACGGACTCTTGTTGAAAGGAGAACAAATAATAATACCGATATCACTTCGTAAGGAAATAGAAGAAAAACTCCATGCAGCACACCTGGGATTAGACTCAATGAAAAAAAGAGCGAACGAAACAGTTTTCTGGCCTGGATTATCAGCTCGAATAAAGGAAATAGCCAACTCATGTTACATTTGTCAGAAACACTAACCAGCAAATCAGATAGAAGAATTAATACAGCACGAAATAGGTTCTAGTCCATGTGACAAGATTGGAATTGATTTATTCCAAATGTGTGACCAACAATATCTAGTTATAGTGGACTATTATTCAAATTTCATAGAAGTAGAAAACATGCAGTTGACAACAACACACGCAATTATAAAGAAACTGAAAGTTTTATTCGTAAGATATGGGGTGCCGAAATTCTGTATATCTAATTCCGGACCTCAGTTCACATCGGAATATTTTTCCAAATTTATGATGGAATGGGGAGTGACTCATTTGAAATCATCCCCAGGACACCATCAATCCAATGGAAGGGCTGAGTCAGCAGTTAAAATTGTGAAGAACATAATGAAGAAATTTAGAGAATCAAAGTCAGCTCTTCTGGAATTTAGAAATACTCCAAGGCAAGACACAAATCTAAGCCCAGCTCAGATGTTTTTTGGTCGGATGACTCGAACACTGATACCAAACAAAAAGAGTAACATTAGGATTTCTACATGTCATGAGAACATTATGAGAAGGAAAGAAAAACGTCAGATGTGTGTAAAAACATCTTATGATAAGAGGTCAAGAAATTTAAGTCAGCTGAGATCAGGACAGCTGGTCTATTTCCAATCTCCGAATGACCCTTCGTGGAGACGTGGAAGAATCCAGTCTCAAGTCAACCAGAGAGGATACATTATTCGAGGTGACAATGGTGCGTTGTACCAAAGAAACAGAGTGCATATCAACCCGAACAGAGAAACAGAACAACAAGATATATTCCCTGAAACTGATGACAATTTACAGGACAATAAAACTCAGAATGAACACATTCGCCACTCATCAACTCGCCATTCCCTGCGACCAAGAGATCAGTTGAAGAAACCGACAAGATTCAATGACTATGTGTCTTAATGAACTATTGAATGTTGATTTTTAAATGTGATATGTTTCATATTCATTGAAGTGTATATTTGTATATGATGTTTTGTTGTTTATGTTGTTGTGGTTTTGTTTTATTTTTTTTTGATACTCCCCGAAATGTTTTGTTTTTTTTTAAAGAAAGGGGGATGTTGATATGGTGCGCAAATATGCACGCGTTCAATATAATAAAGTATTCGTTCTTCGCCATGACACTAATGGTTGTTGTTTGCTGATTGCTGTTTGTGAACCTAGATCTTATTTAACAGCCACATTACAAGATCTACGGGGCTTGCAAAGACCTTCCTTCAGGGAACAGTATTGGGAAAAAGAAGAAGAGGCAGACAGAGAAAGCGGTGGGAGGACAACATCAAAGAATGGACAGGCCTAACATTGAAAGAGGTTTTAAAAAGGGCAAAAGATAGAGAGGAATGGAGAAAGACGGTCGACAAGTCTTGCTTGGTGCCCCAACAGTCCAACCGACTAAGGGACAGGTATGGTAAGGTAATTTATTGACAATTTGGATATTTATGTTTATTGATTCATGTCTTGTTTATACCAATAAATAATTCTGTAAAGTTCAAACTTCACTGAGAAGAGGCTTGGGAGAGATAACGACGAGACAGACAGACATTAATGAGTTAATATAAGCTTTGTAAAGAAAGACATTACAAAATCAAGCTGTTATTTGTCTACGTCATGTTTAACGTAAAGCTTGACATCTCTAAGAAGATTAAAGTATAGAATTGGGATATATAAGTCGAAGAGAAACCACTAACTACAGAGATTGTAGTGTCTTCAAGAAATCAGATGTGATTTTCGCTGTTTTAATGCAGAAGCTTTGGTAAAAACAATGTTTTGACATATAGTTCTTAGTTGTGTTTCCTATATTTTTGTTCTTTCTTGATGTTTACAATTTTAAATGTATTTCCAATTTTTTTTTATTATAGAAACGTAAATAGAACCTAAAAAGCCTATGAGGCTCATAATGTTTTTTCTTTCTAAACTCCACAGTGTTAACAAGTAACCAGATAATTCACGCAAAGAACTCAAAGTCAGAAACGTGAACAACTTCCACATCACTTAAACCGCATTCAGATATTCATCGTCTTGAGACGCAGCTGAGAACTAGAAGACAAGAAGACTTTCAGTTGAATGCTACGAACTGAATAACGTTAGCCTACACTTGCCTACAGATTTGAAAGCTCCTTCAGACAGTCAGACTTTGTCTCCCTACAATGTTACTGCAAGTCTCTACGTTTCTCATTCTTCTAGCCATCCTCCACCTGCCCAGATCTTGTCACTCCGAGAACACCTCCTCAGACCCTGGCTCTGGTGACGCACTGCAGAATTTGGCTGATCTCCCCTGGCAGTCGTTATCATCTGTTGGAAACTCCGACGTGTACAAAAGGGTAAAAAGGGTTAGAAATTTCGTGGGGAAAAGATCGGAAGATCAGTTTTACAATGAAAATGACGCAATAGAGAAACGGCCAAGGCAGATTGAAGGTAAACGAAGAGAGGTCAGAAGACTTCGTGAATTTGTCAGAGAGATGAAAGAGCCAAAATAAACTGAAATGAATTAAGAATAAATTATTTAAAATCCTTTCTGTTTAACTGGAGCAGTGCTTACAATGCTGTACAAGACGATGGAGATCAATTTGTTCCCTATTATTTTGTCCAGAAATTGTGTAACTTTTCAATATAAAGATCTTGAAAATGTTCATCAACTAGACACTGCTCAGATCATTAAAGCTGTCTTGTTTACAACTATATTCAACACTGTTCTTTTCTTTGTTCACAAATTGATTGCTATTATCATTTAGCTACTAAATAGGTACAAAAATAAACCAAAATTGCAGTTTAACATGGAGGCGCGGTGGCTTAGCGGTAAAGCGCTTGGCACGTGAACCGCTGGTTCCGGGTTCGAATCCTCGTCAAGGCTGGGATTTTTTTTGGGGGCGCCTCTGAGTCCACCCAGCTCTAATGGGTACCTGACATTAGTTGAGGGAAAGTAAAGGCGGTTGGTCGTTGTGCTGGCCACATGACACCTTCGTTAACCGTAGGCCACAGAATCAGATGACCTTTACATCATCAGCCCTATAGACCACAAGGTCTGAAAGGGGAACTTTACTCGTTTTTTTTTTAAGTATAACTAATCCTCTCTAGTTCAAAGTATAAAATTTTGAATAATTTGCAGAAGAAATTCTGCTAGCTAAAGTTTTTAATTTGCTAGTTTCAATTTACAAAAAAAAAAGCATTGATATTTAAAACTTAGGTTTGTTTTTATTTTGTTATTTCTTTTGAGTTTATGGAGCAGCGTTTCAAAAATTAAATGGAACAGATGTGCTCATTATGAAACTATCACAGCTAATTATTAGCTGGTTATTGAACTAAGTCTCAGGTAAATGATGCATATATAATGAATAAGAATTCTTTAATCCCTTTTTAAAAGAAATGATAGACCTTCTATAGAAAGACAGTTACCTAACTGTTAGTTCTGACTCATTGTAAAAAAGCATCTAGATGTAAAGAGACCTGGAGCGTTTCTCTGACAAATTCATTATATGTTCTGCACCATGAGCAGCAGACGATCCAATCAAAAGTCTAGAGCGAATTTAAGATGACAGGGGAGACATTTTTTTTTAATATGGAGTTAAACTTCAGTCAAAATGAGGTATTAAGTCACCCTTTCAATCTTTACTTCTACAGACTAGTAGTTAACTAAATCCATAGTACTTGATGACTTATTTGGACGTATTACTACGAAAATAATCAAATAAACAATTACTTTTTAATAAGTATCATAATATACTGTACAAATTTGTTAAGTGTAAACTAAACGACAGTAAATGCAAATATAATATAAATGATTTCTTCCTACATGTAAATTAGAATGCAATAGAGAGTCTATTCCCACTTAATGCAAATTAAATCGTTTCAGAAAAAAAAATTATTATTAAGTTTACACTTAATTAGCTTGTAATTTATTCAAACCTGT
>JADKLZ010038343.1:0-23971 GCA_021533235.1 Biomphalaria straminea
AGAGTTCATGATGGGACAAAACAGAAACCAGCCCAACCTTTGCATTGCAGTTGGCTTCTTTCAAAATTTGTCGCTACAATTTTGTAGAAATGTAGAATATAGTTGCTCAAGCTCTATGCTCCGCCAGGCAATTCTAATTACCACATAAGAATAAAACGTGAATATTGTGAATACGCAATTGAAAGTCATAGAGATAAAATGTCATTTATTTGACATTTACCTATAAGCAGAAATATAAAGCAAATTTGTGATTAAACATTGAGCATTGGCATTTCATACAAAAAAAAAAAAGTTATGATAATGTTTTTTGACGTTAACAAATACACAGATGATTTTACGGTTGGGATAGCCGCATAGCAGGTAATTGCTATAACAGGTCACGGGACTAAAACGGAGGAGAACTGCTGTCTTATATATATATATACATACCATCGTTAATGTCCTCTCGCTTCTGAAATATGGTAAGGTACATAATCGGTGTATTACTTCCACATTTCTTTGATCAGAATAGTTATTCATCCTGGATTTGTGTTCTATAAAACTTCTTAAAATATATAGATCTATTTGTAGTTCTTTGTCTCTCTTCAGTTTCAGAAACCCAGTTGCGACCTATATATTTTATCACATTATATACAGACAAAGCCGTTGTTCGCCTGGGCCTATATTACGTTTTACATTCATATATAACCCAAGTCACCGCGAGAGCTGTGTGTCACACTATGGGACCATATGCTGCCAGGTAGTGGGACAGATAATTGCAACAAATCTGGGCCTCGGTTACACATAGTTGAGGTTTTTCTTGTCTGTAAGTTTCTTCCATTAAAATCAAAGAAGTTCCAGTTTCGTCGTGAATCGCTACAGTCCTAAGCAGAGCACAAGAAAAGCAACCAATACTGACCACGTCTGCAGAGATTAGTTTTAAAGAGATACTTAGAAGATTATATCATGAGGCTTCTCCAGGAGGCTTTGACGATACTCATCACTTTACTTACTTAGATCGGTACTTTGGGCGGCAAGCTGTCTCTATAAGGATCTGTCACAATGAAGCCTCCTCCGGTGTCCACTGCTCTAGGGTCCTCCATGAAAGTGGGCCGCCAAGTTATAAGAGGACGTCCCTGTTTGCGCTTTCCTTGTATTAGTCTTCATGTAATCACAACTCTTGGTATGCGTGATTCGTTCTGTCAAAGGACATGTCCCACAAACCTCATTCGACGCTCGGTAAGAAAACTCACTAAGAGCCCGATTCCAAGTTCGGCGTAGGATTTCTCCGTCTCAGCCCATTTTGTATATCCACATTAAGTCTTTTCGCATTAGGTTACGCTAAAAATTAATTCCTTTTCTTTTTCTTTTGTTCATTACATCAATGGATCCAGAAGCTTCTTGTTGGGTTAAGGTAACTGCAGCGATTGGACCCCACGATGACCTGTCAACTACCAGCAATATCGTAAACAACGCAGGCTTAAAATCTATGGCCATATTACAATATTTTCGAGGCTAGCAAAGTCTTTCTTTCATGGAACAGTACCAGGAAAAAGAAGAAGAGGCGGACAGAGAAAGCGATGGGAGGACAACGTCAAAGAATGGACGAGGAGGTTCTAACTAAGGCAAAAGACAGGAATAGAGAAAAACTGTCGACTAATCTCTCATGGTGCCCCAATGGTCCTATAGAGTAGACTGAGGCAGGGGTTAGCAAACCTTTTGTATCGAGGGCCGCGTTTAAAAAAATTGGGAATGGCGAGCCGCATATAAATTTTACGATATGTTTTTTTTTAATTGTTGTTTTTTATATAAACAAATCCCCGCAAATTTACAGTTGTACATATTGTTGAACTGTGGAACTAGCTTACTAGTTGTTACCCATGTGACTGCTGCCAAATAACAGTCAGTCAACATTGACCAGTGATTATACTTGTTAAGTAAAAAAAATGCTTCTTCATTGAATGAGACAATATATGTTCAGGAAGTTAAATGTCGGGACGAGCATAACCTGTCATTTCTGAGCAACCCCAGAGAATGCTGATCATGTTCTTCAATTTTGCATACTAAATCATTAGACCCGAACAAGACTCTGACCACAAAGCCCTCCTATACAACAAGAGCTATTTGGAGAACTGCCAGATATGGAACCTACCAATATGTAAATTGAGAACGAAGAAGAAGAAGAGATGTATGTGTACCCAACTAGTGTGAACAGAAGCAACGTTTTTTAAAGTGTGGAAATGCAGCTTCTGGCACCCATAGGAATCCGGTGGAATTACTGACTGGAACTTCTCTTTGCTTGGAGCTATGTTCTCTGGAGCTGAGTCAGCTTCTGCGCTAAATGGTGAGCTGATGGCATTGAAAACTGGTTACTGAAGTCTTAAAATTTGCTTTTACAAATTGTGCAATTGAAAAATCTAAATAAGTGTTGTACTTTTAATCATTTCTCTAGAAATAGTTCAAACCTTTCAGCAAAGGAAAATGACAAAACTTGTTTTCTTTAGCTTGCTTGTAGAAATGGGAAAACCTTGTTAAAAAAGATTTAACATGCATTTGCATATCATATGCAAAGGCCCATTGCAGTACTGCATTATGAAACAAGTAAAATCTGTCTTCCACTTTTCATTAGAACTCTTAATAACAAAGTCACAATCAATGTCCTCCAAGTAAAATAACAATTAGATACTATTTTCTCATCTGCGTTGCCCATGCTAAGCTTACGGATACATTGGATTATTTTGTCCCTCAATCTTAATTACCTGTGGTTAACACATCTTGCTCTAATAAGTATTATTACCATAAATGTTGCCGGTACAACTATGTTGCAATTTGTATGCAGTTTTGTGCAAACTTTTCTTTTTAGCGTTTATGGTTGGGATATTAAAATAATAATAATAAACGAAGTCAAAGCACGAGCTCCATCAGTTGTTAGCTTGCCATAATCCAATACTCAACACAATTCTTCATAGCGTTGAATAAATACTGGCCTGAGATTGTCTCTTTGACTGAGTATATTGAAGTATAACCAATTACTTAATCTTCGTTTACTTGAAACTTTTTTTGTATAATGAAACAGTTTCAATAATTTATATAGATATTATTTTTAATATATTTGCATTTTAATATGTATATACTGTGGGCACACCTGAATTATGTAGGTGTCGAAGGGCCGTTAAAAAATTCCGCGGGTCGCATGTGACCCGCGGTTCGTATTTTGGCCCACCCCTGGACTAAGGGATAGTTAAAAAGTTAATTACAATCAATAAATGCAAACTGAAGTACATCCGCTGAGGAGTGTCACGCAAAAATACCCTAAAGCATATTCATAGGCCTAAACAATATGCTGGTCTAAAACTAGGAAGATCACTCTTTAAAAACATAGAACAAGCGATTTGCCATTTATTTCATCATACAAACAGGAAAAAGTAACACAGTTTGTCAAAAGCGTGTCATCATCCAACAGGTGTCTTGGTTCAAGAAGAAACCCAAAGGTATCCATAGTTTTCCAGCCTTTGTAATCTTTCCTTCATCCCCATATGAAATCTGTCCAGTACTTCTGTCGCAAAACTTTTGAATTGCAGTTCTATTGACAGTCCCACATTAGAACTCAACTTCCTATAAAGTCTTTTCTTTCTTCTGGTTGGTTTGATTACAGGGAATCCATAGTCTTCACTACCTTCTTTTGCTTCTTCGTTGGATTGGGTGATCAGCTTAATCCGTTTCTCATCATTTAGCAGAAAGCTTGAATGGGTTTCAATATATTTATTGTTTATCTTTTGTGCGAAAGCAAAATGATTCAACACATACCACAATAGGAAAGATCAATATATTGCTATGTTCGAGTTTAGAAATACTCTGATTAGAATCACAACTGCTGATGAGTAGAAGACTCAGGGACATCATTCCAAATGATCCCAAACTATTGAAACCATCGGTAACCGAAAATGCAGAGACATTACTCAACGAACGACAGATGAAAAGCAAAGTGAAATACGATGCAAAAGCAAGACTACCTAAAGATCACTCTGTCGGAGAGAAAGTGAGAGTTCGTCTTGGACAAACATGGCAGAAAGCAGTTGTCATAAGAAAAACATTACTCATCTAGATCTTACATCATAAACAAACTATGGGAAAACAAACAGAAGAAATCAACGCTTTTTGAACAAGAGTTTCGATGAAGATATCTCTGGGTACCATGATACCGACTAAGGCAACGAACAGTAAACTGTTAGAACAAACGAAACAGAGAGCTATAGACCAACGTCTAGAGAACATTTTGTGCCAATCAAGACAACCAGAAGTGGTCGAATTATTAAAGTTTCTAGTAGATATCAGTCTTAAGAAAAAGAAGGATGTGATAATAACTTCAAAAGGAAGGATATCTGGGGGTTAATTTGGAAAAAAAAACTTGAACAATTCATGTACAGTTCCAAAAAAAGGTGACAATTGTTTGATATATCTCAGCACAATGAAAATCTACCAGGTTGACAAAGTGATTATCACAGTTAAGAAATATTGCTTTTGGATTTATGCCTAACAGACGTATCCGCAAATCAGACAGACGGCCCCTCATTGTGGCTGCGTTATCATAGGTTCAACCAATGCGTCACGCTGTTTTGTAGCCCCACCATGGTCAACTCGAATAATGGACAATTCTAGCATTATTAGGAATAACTATTGGATCTGTTATACTGGAATGCGCTGTATATCATAAAGTCTTAGTCCTGGCTAGTAGCGGCCTTAGAGGGTGGCAAGTGGGGCAGCCGCCCCAGGCCCTGCGCTTAGGGGGCCCATCGATGGGAAATTTTATTGTCACAAACTTGATCATCACACATTTTTCTAATAAATGCCCCTGTTCGTGGCAACAAAAAGAGTAATATTCTTAGTTTTTGCTGCAAGTACGTTTGATCTTATTTGAAAATAAAAAGAAATCGGCAACAAATCTATTACAGATTTGTATTTTAAACTGTAAAACTAACTTTAACTTTTCTCTTTCGGAAAAATATTTTAAAACGTACTGGTGTGACAAAAATAAATTTCGCCCACTTAAGGTATCACTCGGTCTAGGCATTTAACTAATTTATTTTTGTTATCTTATTTTATTATCTCAGCTTAGCCCTTATGGCTATATAAATCACTAGTACTGCCCTACTGCCAACCCCCCTTCTTCTCTAGGCATTGGTGTCACCTTGTATCTTCCCAATCCGACATGTCTAGCAAGTCGGTCAAAAAGAGTAAACACGCCTCTAACTATCTTGACCGGACACCCTGCCGCCCCCCCTCCCTTTCGGGAGACTTCAGAGGAACCTTTTCAAGTCGACAACAATGGTCATTCCGACCGTCTGGCGCGGGCCGACCTTCTTATCTATACGACCGCCTTCCATCGTGTGACCATCTTGGAGAATCAAAAGACACAAGCCTTAATCAATGGCGTCCACGTGGTGTGTCTATCCCTACACAGGAAACACGCGGCAATGTCGAGAGGAAATCTTTTGTCTTGAACTATTCACATTTGACGTGACGCCACTCCTCTTTGCCCCTCCTCTCATCCATCTCATATGGACTCGATTTAGCAAATCCTCTCATTTTCATTCTGAGGAGCTGAGAGGGAAGGATTCACATCTCTGTCTGAGCTCACGCTTACTATATACTATATTCATTTAATTTCTTTTCCTTACTTGGATTGGTGGTAAGCTTGTGTAAAGTGTTTTAGTAACCTCTTACTTACTATGTGTATCTATGTATCTGTGCATTTATTTAGTGCATTATATTTGTGTACATATTTGTGTAATTCTTATCTTGGATTATGTAAGTAGTCACTTTATGTATTATATTTTATTATCATGACTTGTACGACTAAATAGTCAAAGTCATCCACCTTATCTGGACTAGAATTGTCTGTAATTCCTTCCACATGCATTTAGCTCTTTAGCCATCATTATTTATCGTTGATAAATCATCGCTCGCCACGAGCCCTCACTATTATTATCGATAAATTCCTTGACCGAGAACTATCATAATATTTATGTAACATGTCATATTACCAAGTATATTTTACTCTCATTCCGTGACAAGGAATGCCGTAATTATTAATATACTATATTCTATTTTATCGGCCTGTCGGTCAGATTATATTACTTAGGTAAAATCATGTAAACATTGTCATATTTGTCTTATCCTATCATTATATTATCTCGGTTGATCGCCTTGATTTTAAATGGCGCAATGACCCTGCGCTCAGGATAGACTTGAATTATTTCCCCTTGTATTGAATTTTGACTTCAAGAGATCGTGTCCCTTGACCGGACGCTGTCTCCATTCAAACGTACTCTATTGTTCAGGCCACACGGCCAGATGTAAACAATAGCCACCTGGTCACTGACCGTCAGCCATCTCCCCCCCCTTCCCCTTTCATCTCGTTATCTTAGCTACTCGTGGTGATCTCACCTTGGCCGGTATACATCACTGTTTACTATTTATCCTCCTTTAGGAGACCCTCCATTTATTGTAGTCTCCCCTTATAGAATACGATATTCATGGATTAGCTCCCTTAATGTTTGTGAAACTAAGTTATAGTTTCTTCACATCATTATTACATTATTATCTGTTGTCTCCCTTTTTGAGACTTCACTATTTTATTTATTATATTATTGTCTCCCCTGATGAGATGTAATATTTAATTGATTAACTCCCCTTACTATTGTGAAACTAGTCTATAGTTTCTATGTAATATTCTGAAGATGTCCTTCATGGAAAGGCGTCTACCTCCCAGTGTCATCATTATGGCTAAGACGATCTACGCATCTCGTTGCAGCTTTTATTACAGGCTACATCCACTTGGAAGCCCTATCTACGTAACGCTGTTACCAGTCTGCTGACACCAGACCTGAAGATACCAGCCTTACTTACTACACGCAAGAGTCCGATCAACAATCGCAGCTAGAGATCCGTCCCTGCAGCTACGTATAGTTGGACTGTCCCGTGCGCTAGGATTGATCACGCCAGCCCACCCACAGACAACTCAGCATCAGCCACACCAGTCTCGTAATAGCAGCATAGGACTTAAAGCTAAGCAACCAGCCTAATGACACTTAGACCACTTGGTTCTCATATCTTATGATGATAGTCCCATTTATGTAAATAATTAGGCCCCGCCCTAACACTGTACAGCTTTTTACTTTTACTTATTTTCATTCTTATTATTAAACTGTACATATGTTTTACATAAAAAGTATTTGTTGCCTGCATTTATAACGCTGTGCCTGTTAGTTTATGTGCAAGTCAAGGTCCTCAAATTATCTAACCCCCCTAGACACCTAAACGGCCACCATCTTTGACCTACTTGTCACAACTGGTACTTGACACTATTTGTCAATCAAATATATTAAAATATGTATTTACATATAAATTTCGGACACCCGTTTGGGAGCCCCCCTAAGTGGGGGCCCGGGGGGATTTTGAAAAGCTCCCCCTCCCCCCTACGCTACGCCACTGTCTAGCACTAGATTGTAGATATATTCTATATTCTAGATCAGTCTAGACCTACAAAGTACATATAACGATTATGATTAGGATTAGTGGGCATTCTTGTGGGAAATATTGCAATATGCTGTTCGCATGTGAAACCGGTTAGTTGTATGGGCTAATCCTAGCCCGTCTACTCCAATATATTCATCGAAAGTGTTGGGGAGAGGTACGTACCTGGGAGCAGTAGCGTCACTAGGGAGGATGCGAATGGGTGAAACCATTTTGGGGATAACAACCAAGTTGAAAAAATTATATTTGGCAAAAGCAGACACATTGGAAAAGATAATTATATTAAAATCTCTTGATATATGTCGAAACATGCCTAGACACGTCTACATGGTAGCTTCATTTTAAATGCCAAATCACAACATTAAACTATTTCTCTCTTAAAGCATAACAAAGGAAACTTGTTCAGGTGATGTTAAGTCTGTTACTAATTTTAATTAAATATCAATGTAAAATTTGCAATAACATTTGAATAAATGTCATAAACAGTGAGATTTTATAATAGAATTGACAATCATTTTACATTTGAGTAAAATTCGATAATACTAGATAATCAGCTCACTGTATTTATTCAACAAAAAGAACTAACTAGAAATAGTGTTTATTGGAACATATTTGAAGAAAGTTGATGGTAAGGGATGACACCCTGAGCTACCGCACCAGGTGCCACCGACACTGTCTGGGAGATTTCCATTCTGTTTTCGTGATCAATAGGATCTCTTCTCTACTTTTTAGGTGATCAGTTGGATCTCTACTCGACTTAGTCCAGAAGAGTAAGAAGAGTCTTATCAAAGTTGTCCTGTTTGCTTTTATGTAAAAAAAAAAACAACAACGCCAAATGATTTTTTTTTACAATGTTATTAATTAAACGATCAAAACAAGACTATGGCTTACATATTCCTTGTCCATGACTGACTTCGATGGGGGCCGCCTCTGAGTTTGTGTGATAACACACATTCTCTTTATACTCTTGTTTTTATTTAGAAACCTTGTTTTATTGTAAGCTTATTAGCTAGATTATTTGAGTACATCTAGCATTTAGCTTTAAAATGTATTTAAAAAATGGTCTTAGAATACTTAGATCATTTCCCTGCACATTGTAGATCTAGATTTGTAATACATCTATAAGATATAGACTTTACTAGATATTTTTTAGAGAATCAATAATGATATTAATGATAATCTAGACATAAATAATAAGTTTCATTATTTCAAAATTTAGGCATAGTACAGGAGTTTTCAACTTCTGGGTCGCAAAGGCCATTGAAAAAAATGGAATGTTTGTTTTTATTCTCCTATTGCTGTGTATGTGAGCAAGAGAGGGTCGCGGCAGAGTGTTGGGTTGTAAAGGGGGGGGGGGTCGCCGAGCTTAAAAGGTTGAGAACTGCTGACCTAGTATATCCAATCATTATTTTACATTTTTAATTTTAATGATCTAAAGATTGGCAATAGGTTCTCCTAATCCCAGTAAAGAACCAATCGAGGAATTCTGTCAGCGAGCTCTAAAATTGTGTCGAAAAAGTGGTAAAGCCTTATCAGCAAGTATAGTAGCATGACACAAAAAAATGCCTTCCGATACATTTTCTGCATCTCAATCTGTCTGCTAGTTTTCTAGATGGCTGATGTTGATCCACTCTTAGGTTTTATTGAAAACAAGTTAGAACAGACCGCACCAATTTTAGGCTTAGTGGGCTTTTACTAGCCATTATTTGGGCAGTGTTTACTGGCCTCTAGTTTTGTCATTGTCAGGTTATTGAAAAATATTTTTAATCAGAATAGCAAGTGTTAATTAAATCGTAAAATATATGTCTGTACCTCCATTAGAATCTTTGGTTCTTATCTTAGGGGGCTGATGAGGTAGGAAGTTAATTATCAAGTCCAATCCAGCCGGGCAAAAAGTAATCATCTTTATCAAACCCTCCATTTAATTTTGAATTAGGTAGTATGAAGTTTTTAAAATAGATGGTAATTCCGTTGGCCAGCCAGGCAGTCCACCAGCCAAAGGTTCCTCCTGAGATTATCATGTGATCGCAGCTAGCCAATAGCGCTAAATGGAAGCTCGGCTCCCCCTGTGGCAATATACTAACACTGCTATCATTTAAATTCTCCTGGCACCAAGTCAAATCGTCGCTGGCCACTAGAAACGTCACGTTTTTCTTTCCCAGGAGCGTCTTCATTGTAGACATTGCTTTCTGGAAGTAGGATTTGTTTGGCACTCCAAAGCCTAATTTTATATTGTAGGGGTCAAGGAAGTCCCCTCGTCTTGCGTGAATCCCGACCACGGCGTGATTCAGAAACCTCTTCCGATGAGCTGTGAGGATGGTCTGCACCTTTTCCTGAAGCTGGACGCTGAATGTGAACTCACGTCGAATCTCTGCTTGTATGTGCTGAAAATATTTCCAGCTTTGAAAAGAACCTCTCAGCGTCAAGTTCTCTTCTGGAAGCTGATAGAATGTTGGTACAAACTTGGTATGGCTACCTTTAATGTTAATGACTTGCCAACTGCGTTTAGAAAAATAAAGAAAAAAAATTTGCATATTAATAATTATATTTTTTAAACATGAATTGGATGATGAAAATATGAACTTTAAGGGGGATAATAATTTTAAATGAAACAAAACTGAAGAAGTAATAGAAGTTCACTACATGACAGAGGTGCTACTAAAAAGATTTTTTAAAACACATGACAAACTAGCTCACGTAGGAAGATTTACTAGCAATCTTAAGATATCATTTAGGAACTTATTGTTTTAGCATAACGTCCGTTATTGACTAAAATCTTGATCTATGGCAGATAACTATAATAGCTAGCTATTTTGGTTTATCATAACAGCTTTAAACATAACATATACAGATAGCTCCTCCTTCGTGTACGAAGATGAGCACATTTCTCATTTCCTATGGACTCGAAGATGGCTGTGAAGTCCAATCCTCGCTTTGAAAAGCCGGCCGCATATGTGGCATGGGTGAGTTTTAGCAGTTGCAGATAGGCCTGCCTTTTCTCTCTGCTTTCTGTTGGTTCGGCGCTCTATCGCAATGGCCACTCTACTTGCTTCAAATCTTGAGACTCCGAGGCTCACAGCTTCTCGCCATGCGAAGGGATCTAGAGCTAGTGCTTCCCAGCCATGAATGTCGATACCGCATTCCTTGAGGGAGCTCTTGAGGGTGTCTTTGTAGCGCTTGTATTGGCCGCCTTGGGAGCGCTTTCCTGTACATAACTCTCCATACAGAAGTCGTTTGGGAAGGCGATTTTCTGGCATGCGGACTACATGTCCCGCCCATCGTAGTTGGGACATTTTTACTGTCGCATTAATACTGTGCATGTTGGACAGCTTTAGAATTTCTGTATCTGGTATGTGGTCAGACCAACGCATCTTATGGATACTCCTTAGACAGCGTAGATGGATGGAGTTTAGCTTTTTGGTGTGGCGGGAGAATAGGGTCCATGACTCTGATGCATATAGGAGTGACGGGAGAACTACAGCACTGTAGACTTTCAGTTTTGTGGTTAAGCTCAGTCCTTTCCGTACCACACTTGTTCTTGAAGTCTGCCAAAAGCAGCACTGGCACGAGCAATACGGAAGTCAACCTCATCATCTAGGTTGCCGCTTGCTGATAAGGTGCTTCCCAGATAGACAATATTTTTGACATTTGCTAGTTTCTGACCATCTATGAGGATGTCTGGTTTTGAGGAGGTTGATGCAGCACTTCTGTCTTTTTAACATTAATGGTCAGTCCAAAATTTGTGCAGGCATTAGCGAAGAGGGACAGGCTCTTTTGAAGGTCTTCTTCCTTTGCAGCGTTTAGGGCACAGTCATCTGCAAATAGCAGGTCTCTGATGCAGTCGAAGTTTACCTTGGTCTTTGCTTTGAGTCTCTGAGCATTAAATAAGCTTGCATTGGTGCGATACCGTATGTCAGCTCCAAAACTTTCTCTGCAGAAGGCATCTTTCAGCATGGCGGTGAACATTAAGCTGAAAAGTGTTGGAGCCAGCACACAGCCCTGCTTCACGCCATTTGAGACAGGAAAAGGCTTGGAGTAATCTCCGTTGTCTTGGACTCTTGCTTGCATGTTTTCATGGAATTGGCGAACCATAGTTATGAATTGGTCAGGGCAGCCGAATTCGGACATGATCTGCCAAAGGCCTTCACGACAGACATTGTCAAAAGCTTTAGTCAGGTCTATGAAAGCAGTACAGAGATTTGAGATAAAGATATTAAAGCTCAAATGAAAGACATGGCATATCATTTGCTTATCTGCTCAATCTTGCCAATGAAGAATCAATTGAAAAAATCAGGAGTTCAGACACTGGAATAGATGACTTCCAACGTTTGTTATTTTCTCCGCCTAACATTTAGCGTTGATCCTAAATAGCTTCTTGGAAGAATCAAAGGCTTCGATTTTATTTCGAATATGACTAGCTTTCGCATCTCTAATCAAGCGATTCAACTAAATATCTAGCAAAATCTAAATTCATTTAATTTTTTACTTGAAAAATAATAGCGTTAAAACTAGAGTAAAATTATTTGAACAGTTTATGAGATCATCGTCCAAGTTCATCCATGAAGTTCTCACCTGAATAAAGGTGTGATAAAAAAAGTTCCTTTGCACTATGTTCCTACTTAAATAAATCCTCTAGACTTCTCATCGCCCATAATTTTGTTAGTAATATTCCATCAGAACTGATGATATAACTTTTATACCATCATGGGAACTGCTGATATAACATCAGAAGAACTTCTGATATAACGACGTAAGAACTGATAATATGACGTCATAAGAATTGATTATATAACGTTTTAGGAACTGATGATGTAACATCGTAAGAACTGATAATATAACATTATAAGTTCTTATGATATACTGGGATAAGAACTAATGATAAAAAGACATAGGAACTAATGAAGATAATATGATAACTGACTACATTAAATCATAAGAACTAACCATAAAACTGATGATATAGCATCATAAAATATAGGGTGACCAGACACTTGGGTAACGAAAGTTGGACACAGGATTTTGATCTTCTGCCATTGAAGAAATTGGTTCAGAAATGCACGAAAAGAAGCATGATATTTTGAGATCTCATACGAAAAATTCTAGTTTTGAGTTCTTTGTCCATGTTATAAGTTATCATAAAACAAATCTTAAATCTTACCCATTCGAACTGATGTTGGGATTAATAAATGAGATTTGAAAAGCTTTTCCTAAGTCCATTCCGTCACTTATAAAAGGCGTCCTATTTAGATCCCTAGCCAGACCCAGTAGGGAGGCGTAGATAAACATGCGGTTGCCCAATCGCCCGAGAAATATAGACGTCAGATACGTGGCTGAATTGGGCGTGTTACTGATAGTGGCTGGGCTCTTTGCTAGAGGGGGATCATTTTTCTCCCCCTGATCCTTGTTGGTGACTGGACAATTTAACGTAGTGCTATTACTTGTAGATGTATTCGGTATTGCAGGGTCGCCCTTTGAAATTCTCTTCTCACGTTCAAAAGAAAGACTGTCATTTAGATCTTTGGTAACAATGTTGCGGTGGTCACAGCGGCTTGACAATAGAAACTTTGCGTTGTAGCTGGAAACAAGAAGAAACTATCACTTACATATATAAACTTGAAGAGTTGAACATTTTATAATTCACAGCAAAATAAAGCAAACTTCAAAAACATACTTAAAATAAATAAGAACAAGAAAAATGCATAAATAAGACACCATTTTTATAACTATTTATTTTTAGTAGTGTATTTTAATTTATCTCGAAAAAGAACACAACACATAAAAATATCTGTAATATAGATGTAAATGTACATATAAAGTTCTTCACATTAAATAAGTGGAGTGATCGTTCAATGGACTTTTATATTACCCGTGTTTGTAATCGTGCTAGTATTTGTAATCGTATTTGTAATCGTGTTCGCATTGTCGTAGTCTGTGAATCGTGACCAGTCTGTACTATGTTATTGTGTGTAGCAGTCCAGTTTTATTGTAATAAAGCCTTGTTTATAAGGTTATGTGTTAATTCAGTTTATTTCAATTTATTACAATAAAACTATTCTTAAATGGAGAAGTTTTTGCGTCCCGATAGACTGGATGCTGATCCAAGTTCAACCACTGCTTCTGTTACGTGGAAACACTGGATTTCATGCTTCGACAGATTCGCAACGAAGGTAGGGGCTAGTGAAAGCGAACAGTTTGACCTTCTATGCAACTTTGTGTCTCCATCCTTATATCAGTATATTTCTACCTGTTCTAAATACTCAGAAGCAAAATCTATTCTTGAGAACTTATTTGTGAAGGCCCCTAATGAAACATTGGCCAGACATTTGCTTGCAACGTGCAAACAAGAAGTCGATCAAAGTCTTGATCAATTTGTACACAAGCTGAGAGTGATGGCCAGAGATTGTCAGTTTCGAGCTGTTAGTGCTGACAAAAATGAAGAGGACGCCATACGTGATGCCTTCGTTAGCGGCATGCGTTCGAGTGTAATAAGACAGCGGCTACTTGAGAAAAGATCCCTTGACTTGAAAATGGCTTTAGATATTGCCAAGACACTCGACATGGCCCAAAAAGAATCCAGTTCGTTTAGTGCTCCTTCTCAATTGGTAGAGTCATCTCCTCTGTCATCGGCAATCTCTACCGAAGAAATGGGAGACTCAGAAACAATCGCAACAGTGAGTACTAAATGTTTCTTTTGCGGAGGAAGTCGGCATCTCCGAGCGAAATGCCCTGCCAAAGACTGCTTGTGTCATTCTTGCGGGAAAAATGGACATTTTTCGAAAGTCTGCAGGTCCCGCAACACACCTAAAATCAAAACATCTCCTAGCCACGAGATTAAAAGACAACTCTGTGAAGAGTGTAGCTGTGTTAAGGGCTCTACACATCTAACATCAATAATTGCTGCTTCGTCCGTATCTGGTTTAACTAAATCAACAGTACACATCTCCCTAAATGGCGTGAACCTAAAAGCCCTAATTGATACAGGTAGCGGGGAAAGCTACATTTCTTCAAACATACCAAGAGAGTTTGATTGGTCAGTGACACGTTCAAAGCACGAAATTTCTATGGCGTCATCTCAACTGTCAAGCGTCACTAGAGGCCACATGTTTGCATCGCTAAAATACAAAGGGGAAGTTTACAATGAATTCAAGCTTTCGTTACTAGATGAACTTTGCACTGATATAGTGCTTGGGTTGGATTTCCTCGCATTACACAAAGAACTGATATTTCCATTCAACGGTAGTCGACCTGCATTTCATGTTTGCTCGCTCAATGCTGTTAAGGTAGAGGCACCACTATTGTTTGCAAATGTATCTCCTGATTGCAAACCTATTGCTACTAAATCTCGCCGTCAAACACGTTCGAGATGCTTAAGACATTCAATATCAAACACTCAGCCTACTTCTCTGAGTCCTGCTACATTCAGCGTCGATTCAGAACAACCAAACCCAGAATCGATGCAAGACGCTAGAGAGCGACATGTACAGACAAGAAGAGTATCACCTAGACAAACAGTAACATCTTCAGTGAGTGCCCAAACTAAACGTCACGAAACATCGCGGACAAACAGATATCAAAACACTACGAATTCTGAAAGTTTGGCACAAACCAGAAAATCTACAAACTGGAGATTGGGCCAAATAAGTCCTGCCCAAACAATCGATAGCACTGCCCAAACGACTGGGAGCACAGCCCAAACGAATGGGAGCACTGCCCAAACGACTGGGAGCACTGCCCAAACTACTGGGAGTTCTGCTCATACGACTGGGAGCACTGCCCAAACGACTGGGAGCTCTGGTCATACGACTGGGAGCTCTGCCCAAACGACAGGGAACGCAAACACAGCAGCAGACATCTCGTCTAGATGGCACTGTGCAGCCATGACAAGACAAAGTAACCTAAAGACGTACCATGAATATCTGTGCCATCCAGGTATTACTAGACTTCTACATTATGTCAGGTCAAAGAACTTGCCCTTCTCAGTTGAAGAGGTTAGACAGACCATTCAACAATGCAAAACCTGCAATAGAATTAAGCCGCAATTCTCTAAGGAATTTGCTGGTACGCTCATAAACGCCACACAGCCGTTTGAGAGAATAAGTGTTGACTTTAAAGGTCCTTTGCCAACAGCCACTCGTAACAAGTATTTGTTAACAATGATTGACGAATATTCACGGTTTCCATTCGCTTTTCCCTGTCCTGATATGACCTCTAAGACAGTGATTAAGTGCTTCGACCAGTTATTTTTCCTCTTTGGAACACCCAGTTACATCCACTCTGATCGTGGCACATCATTTATGTCCACAGAAACTACAGAATATCTACATTCTAAGGGCATAGCAACCAGCAGGACAAATACAAAAGAAAATGCACAAATAGAAAAGCTGAATAAAACATTGTGGCGGGCTATTTTATTAGCATTGGACTCAGGGAAAATGGAACTATCACAGTGGGAATGTGTGTTGCCTAAGGCACTTCATTCAATTCGATCATTACTGTGTACTTCTACTAATGAAACTCCACACGAACGGATTTTCAAATTCAACAGAAGATCGCCAACAGGAACATCCTTGCCTACTTGGCTACATACCCCAGGGAAGGTATTACTAAAATCACCTGTAAGATCTTCAAAATTTGACCCATTGGTATAAGAGGTTGAACTCATTAGCTGCAACCCGCAGTACGCCCATATACGATTTCCAAACGGCCGGGAAGAGACGGTGTCGCTTAGGCACCTGGCGCCGAAGGAAAGTTCCACGAACGACTTTCTCGAATCAGAGAACGGTATTCTGCCTGAAGAGATCGGCGACCAGTTGGATCTCTCACCAGGGAGTCGCTACGTGCCTGAAATTATCAGCAAGTTACAGAGCCCCACCCCAAGGATGTACAACCAGCCAGGAGTCATCAGTGACTCACAGGAGAGTCACCCAATGCCAGAAGCCAATATTGACTCAAGCCCCGTACAGGGAAGTTACGACTTGCAAGGAGAAAATTCTACGCCAGAGACACCTCCGAATCCTTCATTTAATTCTACGCCAGAGACACCTCCGAATCCTTCCTTTCCTACGCATGGTTATAATCTAAGAACCAGAAATAAATAAAGGAGGGGTGAATGGAGTGATCGTTCAATGGACTTTTATGTTACCCGTGTTTGTAATCGTGCTAGTATTTGTAATCGTATTTGTAATCGTGTTCGCATTGTCGTAGTCTGTGAATCGTGACCAGTCTGTACTATGTTATTGTGTGTAGCAGTCCAGTTTTATTGTAATAAAGCCTTGTTTATAAGGTTATGTGTTAATTCAGTTTATTTCAATAAGCCTTTTTGAAAAGTATTTTTACAACCCTTATATCAACTCTCTGTATGTATGATAAAAAACTTGTAAACTTTATTTCTCTGAAACCCAATCTCGGATAAAGCTGAAATTTTGCACAATTATTTATTTTACCTGACAACACAAGAATCAATAATAAAAATAATAATATTAAAATAATAATAAAAACTGCCCTGGACTAGGAACAAAAACCACTCTGGTCTATTATGTGTTACCTTTCATTCAAAGAAACATCTCACCAAAATAAACAATCCAAAACAAAAACAGTTTTGAGGTCAACAACCTGAATTCCCCTACCCCCTTGTCCTCTTCAGTTAACAGGAGACCCAGGCTGACCAGAACTCAGTCCTGACACTAACCAATCAATTAAGTAATTATTTTAAACAATTTTGTTTCGTATCTCGAGCAAGGGAAAGAAATTGTACTTGACAGAAGTAGTGGTATAAGCTGAATTTTTTCCGTTTTACAGGTTACTGCTTTAAAGGTTTGAAACTAAGGATAGATAAATATACAATCTTTTTTATTTTCATAAGCACCTCATTAGCTGAGTGGCTAGTATGTTGGTTAGTATGTTGGCTTGAGGAGTTACAATTCAGTTCGTTCCTTTTGTTTTCAATAAATGCTTTAAAAAGCGATTACAATAAATTGATAGAAAAAGTCCTTTGTTTATCCCCCCCCCTTTCAATTTTCCCAAATGATCCAGGTAAATGATACAATCATAGTGTATTGAAACAGCTAAAAGCATGATACAGAGGTAAACAAAAACTGTAAAATATTTCTGATCGCACAGATTTATTTTTCTTTGCCTAGATGTATTACAGATTTGATTGCATGTCTGATCCAAAGTCATTGAAACGAATACACTTCTTATAAGCTTTAATTTTTTTTATTAAGTACTTTTTATGTGTTCCTTTTTTATATTTTGCTTGCCTAAGTATGTACAAAATAAAATCCAATTTAAAAAACACGCTTTAGTTGACTGTTTTGTTTTTCTAGCAGCTAGAATGGACCTTGTTCACCAATTGAAAACAAACAACATTTAGTCACGTGATAATACTGATAAAACAATGAAAAAAACGTATCCTGTGAAAGCCTTTATGGATTACATAATTTGTATATTGAAGATATAGAATCACATGGCCAAATGTTGTCAATTTACAATTGGTGAATAAGGTCCTTTGAGAAACTGGCCACTCATCAAACTCTTTGTTCAAGCATCAACTAGATCAACGTTTTTCAAACTTTTTAGTTCTGCGACACCGTTCTATTTAGTCCACTATATGTGGCTAGCATGCTGACTAATGTTCACTAGCACATTTAGGGTAACTTTTGTTTGCTAATATCATAAAATATTTCATAATGCATTAGATGTGTATTGCCAAAGCCATAATATTGAACCACAAAACATTGTGTAGGTATATTACGTGTAATATATGTCTCTTCTTATAATTTAATCACTAATAAATACAATAACATCTTTATGACCTGCATTTTTACAGTTAAGCCGTACTCTTATCAGCTTGAAAATTCTTCACGGGTAAAAAAAAAAACTACAAAAACCTGTGTCGGTGTTCACGGATGACAACCTCCTACCTAGCTGTCCCTTAGTCTGTTGGACCGTTGGGGCACCAAGCAAGACTTGTCCACCGTCTTTCCCCATTCCTCCCTATATTTTGCTTTGTACGGATCTAAAAAAAAGCATAAAAGATTTTCCTAGAAATTAATCAGATTATTTATATCTTTCGGTAAAATGTTTGTAAACTGTTTGACATGTTTCGGATGTTCCTTCAGAGTTAAAGTTACTTCCAAGTCCAAACCTCCCGCAGAACAACGGGGGATGGGAGCGGGCAGGGTTTGAACCCGGAACCATCGATAAATCCAAACGACAGTCCAGCGCGCAAATCGAACGACCAGGCAGCCATCCAAATATAGCTAGCTGATCGGCCACACCGGAAAACACTGGTTTGACCGTTATAATTTTTCAAAATATTATAGTTTAACAATTCTCGTTATTAGCTCTATGGCCACCGTCAGTCGCGAAGCGACTATGGATCATCTCATGAAAATGAGATGAATGCCTGGGCAGTAGCTGTGGTCGGAACGATGTCGCCCACACATCAGTTCCCCCTCTCCACGCAGCTGATGTATCCAAAGGAACGGCAAAGCCGATACAGTTTGGGGTCAGCAGCGTCGCAGGTTCTGCCACATTGTAGCACTGGGTGCTGCAAACTGCCTTAGGGTCGACAGCTCCTGATTTTTCCTCAGGGTTGACTCCCGAAGCCTTTCCCTTGATTGGGTATAGCTGCGTTATTAGCGCGACGCTCCAATCTGATGCACGTTGTTGAAATTTCAACTTTTGACTTTTTTTAAAATTCCATCGTTGTATAGCATGGAAACATTGTTTTTATTGGGAAACTTTTGGAGAGAAAATATCAGAGGGTAACATCCTGAGCTAACCACAACTGCTGACACTGAGCCTAGATCTAATAATGCCACTGAATCAGACAGTTTCTTGCATGAGGATATAATCGATAATTTAAACGATTTCGTTTTTATAAATAAAATAAAATAAAATGTGCCTTTATCTTTGTGTCTTTCTGAGTAATTTATTGGTTTTTGTTTGGTTTATAATTTGCAAGTTATAGTTTACGCAGTTAAGTGTTTCATTTTTATAATATATTTACTGCTTAACGTTTTTTTCACGGAATGTATCTATTGTGAGATATATAAATGTAAGAAGTATTTGATAAATGCATACAATGGTCCCGGCTATCAGTTAGTACTGCTATTGCTTCGAAATAATTAACATAAAGACTTAGGCTACACCTTTACTATAAGCTTTAAACTTACAATGTTACCGTAACTATAAACAATAAGTTGATGCTGCAAATGATGACAAATTGTATGAGTTTCATTCCTTTTTGTCTCTAGTCTTCAAACGCACAATACAAGATTCTTGCGTTTCTGAAATTAACAAGAAAACGATTTAAAAAATACTTAAATAAAACAAAGTAGCCTATACACGAAGTGTAGTTGTATCAATTAGTTTGGATAAGTAATACATCTAATTTCAAGGTCAACTTAATGCAATTATGTAGAAAAAGTATTCCTGATGTAAAATTAAGAAAATTTGGATCACTTAATTGCTGCTTTCGTCACTTATCGACGAAGCCGTTCACGGCTCACCATAGAGTCCAGTTATTCTCTACGTCTCTACAACATCAACGTTTATTCGCTTTATCATTGGTTGACTTAAAGAATAAGCCTTCTTGATAAGTAGATTGATCTTGCTTAACACTATGGAATGGTCAGAGCTGAAGGCTGTGCTATGGGATGAGCAGATGTGGAAACGGCTACCAGAGGAAGTGGCTAGGCTAAAAAATAACAAAAATGACTCCCGTGTGGGGTGCCCACGAGCGGGCGAGAGTCAGCCCCTTGCACGGTTAGCGGGGTTGAAAGAAAGCCCCCACAACCCTGTCACGAATCCATGCGCCGTTCCTCAAGGGAACGTTACAATAATGGGCGGTTAGCTTAGTATAACGAAGGAAAATGGCGTCGGCCCCCGGTATTACTTGGTTTTAGGCCATGTTTTCTAGTCCATGCGTCCATAGTGTCAGTGGTATTAGAAACAGCAATGCCCTATAGGCATTGACTCGGGTCACCCCCAGACAGACCTGTGTGGTCCGACAGGTTTTTTTTTACTGTTTGATATTTGTTCTCGGACGGATTCAGACAGGTTTTTTTTCAAACTTACAGCCCAAAGAGCTTCGGCTCAGCTCTTAGACTATCCACCGGTGTGAATAAAACTTTTTCAAATCCATCCTCCGAATGATACTGACGTCAAGATGGTGCCACCCTTCAAAGACTCTGTGACATTCAATACCAGGGAGATATGTGTTTGTTATTCCCATTTTATGAGTGCTACAATACTCAAGTATTATCTATCTGCACCATCCTAGTGCCCCTCCGCTCTACCATGGCCAGCGGCACCCGCTCCAAGACTGATTCTGATGGCAAGCAGCGCTTAGCAGATATCATAGAGGAGTCTAAATTATTTAACGATGAGGCAGGACAGAAGGAATACATTAAGGAAAGACTTGCCGCTCTTGAAAGAGAGAAAGAAAGGAGATTAGCAAGGGAGCGTGAACTAGCTATGAAAAGAGAGAGAAGGGAAACAGCCAAAGAAAGGGAAATAACTCTGAGAGAAAAGGAGAAAGAAATTATTGCGAGAGAAAAGATAGCCGCGGACAAAGAGAGTGAAGCCGCCAGTTAGGCTTCCTCTGAATCTCGCCCGGCTAGCCCTGCCTCCAGTGAAAGTCTGTTAAACGGTCTTCCCCACATGCCAATGGAGCACTTCGACGACAAGACGGAGAACATCGAAGTCTATCTTGTCCGCTTTGAGGAAGTAGCACGCTTCTACAGTTTGCCAGAAGGAAAATGGTGCTTCCGACTATCGCAATGGCTCCGAGGCAAGGCCTACGAAGTCTACTCTAAGCTCCCCTCGGGCCAGCGAAAAGACTACGCAGCCCTCAAACAGGCGCTACTCGTCCAGTTTGAGCTGACCGCCGAGGCCTACCACAAGAAGTTCAGAGGGTCCCGTCTTGAACGCAGAGAGACCTACATCAACCTCTGCGACAGGCTGGACAAGTACCTCATCAAGTGGCACGCTCTGAGCGAAGTGCCAGAGACATTCGATTGCCTAGCGAGCCTCATACTGTCTGAGCAACTTTTAGAATGCTTGTCCCCAGAGGTTAGAGTCTATGTTAAGGAACAACAAGCAACTGCACCCGCCGACATAGCATCCGCCGCTGATAGGTACTTGATTGCCCGTAAGGACTTAAAAGGCAAGGCAATCGCGTCAGACCAACCAGCCTCTCCTGCCCAATCCAACTTGGCTCCTAAAACTCATCAGTACAACCAGGTACCAGGCCGGCAATCAGCCCCTAGTAACCAAAATAACCGATCCAGCTACCAGTCTCGCCATAACCAGGCTAAATGCTCTCAGCGCGACTCACGCCATGGCGCGCGCGACAGTAGACCCACTCCACAGCGGCAGCAGCAGGCCCCACGGACCCTATCTACGGTGACGCCAGTCTCTCAACCATTACCCTTTACAACAAGAAAACTAGTCTCCTGCATACCATAGGACCCTTCATTATGGCTTTCAGACGTAAGCCAGACTCATCTGACCCTATAGAAAAGGATGCAGCAAAGAAAAGGAAGGCCATCACCACGGAAGTGAAAGCAGAGCCTCCAACATATCCTGTACTTGTACCCTCTACCTCACCTGCCCCTCTTGGCTCACTGTTACGTGCGCATCTTTGTGTAAATATGAAATGGTGCTAATGCGTGTTGAAAGGGAGAGAACCAAAAATGAAGTACTGTGAACTGAAATACGTTTTCATTGTTATTAAAGATTTAAGTATTTATATATGTCACAACGATGTTATGTTGTGGTGCCGGAGATTCTATCCTGAATTATATGTATCTTGAACAAAGACGATCTAGAATTCAAAATGAGTAATACTTCGTTGAAACCAAATACAGGAACTTTATTCAAACTTAACATAAGTACAGCTATGTACAAGATCTGATTCAATAAAATGAAAAGTAGAACACAGGCATCTTTCTTAAAAATTGTAGAGCTATTAAAACACGTCTGCTCACAAGAACAATTATGCATAGACTAGTTTTAGCCGGGACTTTCTTGCCTGCGAACTCTTGGCGCTAAGCCTTTCAAAAATGTCTTTTTATTTTAAATTAACCAATAGATTTGAAACATGATGTCTGATGACAAGCTATAAATAGGTACCGGGTAAATCCGAAACCCAGATTTATATTTGCACACAAGTTCTTACAAAATATGAAATATACAGATAAACCTAGAATGGCATATGTGACAATATACTATAAATTTGGTGTTTGATGCTGGTGTATTGATAAAGATATTCCTCATATAAGAAGACGTAACAAGTGGCACCGAAAGCAAAGGTAAAACAAATAAAACCCACGTATCCCTCTATAAATAATTGTTCTCCTGTCTACAGACGGTTGAGATATTAAAACCTAGATCTAGTGACAGGATATTATTTGGCTTTGATAATAGACGATGGCGGACAAGGCTGAGGTAGCAGAGTTGAAGGAAGAGGGGAGGTTGTTGGATCAAGAAGGAGCGGAACTAAGAAAGTACGTGCAAGAAAGTACGTGCAAGAAAGTACGTGCAAGAATGTACGTGCAAGAAAGACTGATGAAGAGACAGAGATTAGCCATAGAGAAAGAAAAGATTGCAATTGAACGGGAAAAGAAAAACGAACTGATCGCTATTGAAAAGGAAAAGAAAAATGAACTAGTTGCCATTGAAAGAGAGAGATTGGCGTTGGAAAAAGAGCGGCGGAAAAAAAAGTTAAAAACTGATAAAGAAAAAGGGAGCTATAAAGGAAAAGGGTAAAGTGATTTACGAGTGCCAGGAAGAATTGAAAATATTTTTGTTGGAGAGGAAACCTAAGTCCATAGAAGACATAGTAAAACTGATAAGGGCGTATAAAGCAGCACATCCCGAGAAGAAATTATCTAGATGCAGTGATATAGAAGAAATAGTTGCCTTTAACAGAACATATGAGACACAGAATAACTTTCACAGAACAAGGGAGACACAGAACAGGCACAATAGACGTGGTACATATGAAAGACAATATAACTACAATGGACGGTACCCAGAAAACAGATTGAATAAAAAAGACTGTGAGAACGGTAGGGTAGAGCAAGGTTTATCATTGTCATCTGATACTGGAACCTAGGAGGTTTTTCAGATATTCGTAGGGAACAAGACAGCCAAGACCATCAGGGACACAGGGAGCACTATTATTGGAGTGTATAAGAAATTAGTGGAAGACTATGAATATACAGGCGATTCTAGAAATTGTGTTATGTTTAATGAGAAGATTGTACGATTTCCTATTGCTAGAGTTAGTATTGAAACACCGTATTTTACGGGGACAGTGGAAGCTTGTGTTGTAGATCAGAGGGAGATAGATTTAATTATTGGGAACATTCATGGGGTTAAAATATGTTCAGAGATGGATATAGAGAATTGGAAGTAAAATTATGGGATAAAGGCTACTAGATGT
>JADKLZ010038414.1:0-10103 GCA_021533235.1 Biomphalaria straminea
GCCTATAATTATGATGAGTAAACAATATATATATGAATATATATATATAAAGTCTACCGTTACGGCTAAGGGCCCCGCACATGACGCTCGCCCAGGGCCCCGCGCACTACTAGGGCCGCCCCTGGTTATGTATATATATATATATATACAGTATTTGGGGAAAAACAAAACACGTCATCGAAACGTCAATAGAATTCGATACATTCCATCATTTCTATAGATACCAAGAGGAAAAATGTAATTTGGAAAATGATCGTCAACAAAGAAGTCTTTTGTAAATTCGAACTTTCCTGTTATATTACTCTAAGCCCCGTGGAAAAGGGAGGGGGGGGAGGATTTTGTATTTTTACGATTTGGAGGAGGAGGGTTAAAATTTGTGATTTTTTGGTGTTACGTTGTATCCGAACATTCCTTTTTGTTCTTTTAACGTTAATTCTAGCCATTAAAGAAAGATAAGAATATAATAGTGTCTTTAAAACAAATGTTTGGATCATAATAAACACGTACCAAAACTGCAAAGTGTTAAAAAGACACAAGCCAAGTGCACTTTGACTTGGCATGAAGCCATTATTTTTTTCACCAACATATTCTGTTAAAAAAAACAACAACAAAAAAAATCATCATTAGACATTATAGACCCCCACCAGATCATATTAAATGCTTTATATTACTACATATACATGTGTATAATAATGATTCAAGCCGACAAAGGTTATATTGGTTAGAAGACTTTCAAAGATAAGTGCTGTTCTTAGCTTGTTGAATCTACACTTATTATATCATTAAATATTTCTAATATAAGAATAAGATAATAAACTGGATATGAATTTAAATTGGTTTTAGATTATTTTTTTAATTGTATATTACAAAATATAAAAATAAATATTTGGCATCAGCATACGACATTTAAATGAAATTTAGTATATATTACGGTTGCACCCATTAATGCGGCCCTCGGTTGAAAAATGTTGCCCACCCCTGATCTATATAATTCATACGCTTGTTGTCTACACCAAACTTTAAAAGTGAATAGAGATATTTCATTTAGACTCGTTTTACAACACTAATGACTCAGCACCATTCAGGTACAATACAAATACAACAGCGATAAGTAAAAATGTTACACTGTTTTAAAATAAATAGCACGTCGATGAGACATTCTTTTGAAATAACGTTTTCATTTTCTGTTCAAAGATGTTTACTAAATATTTAGATTCTTAAAATACTAAAAAAATTAGCGTACCTTTTATAATCACAAATATATCACAAATACAGAAATATAGTTCGATTGTCAAGCCAGCCAGTATAATTTAAATGGCGCTTTTCAGTCAATTATTAAATCGATTTTTTTTACATATAGATACGTAAGTGAATACCCTGTATTCCAGATTTATGTTTTGACACAAAGCCAAATGTTTGGTAGGTAAAGGAAAAAAAATCAATATACAAGGTATTTAACTAAGTCCTTCAATTCTTTAGTATTATGTTACCGATCTTAACAATGAATAATTACAATTGACAATAACAACTCTGACTAAATGAAAATTAAATTTTGATTTTCTTGTAGTCTCTACATTTACACAATAGGTCTAAGGATGCGAGCCAATAAATGTAGTTTATTATTGTTATTATAATTAATAGAATCTCCTTATTGTAACTCAAATGAATGTAACTTGAGATCGACTTTTTAAACTTGATTTATTATTTTTTTACTGTTTTGTTTTTTGATAAAGTGAAATCGAATTTTGAATAATGAGCCGCGGTGGCTGAGCGTTAAGGCGCTTGGCTTCTGAACCGAAGATCCGTGGTTCGAATTCTGAAGACTGCTGTTTTTATTCGGGAACGATGTGCTCCTCTGAATCCATCAGCTGTAATGGGTACTTGATTTTAGAAAGGGTCGTTGTGCTGGCTACATGACACCCTTGTTAACCGCAGCCCGCAGAAACAGATGAGCTTTACATCACATAACTTATATGTTGCAAGGTCTGAAAGGAGACTTTACTTTTAATTGAATAATGAGCTGTTGTAACTGATTTTAGTACAAATCCTCTATTATTCTAAAAATCCATAGGTGAGACTTAAAATTTAGAACATACATGGTTAAAAACTGATACCAAAAATTGGCTAAAACGATTTTCTTACAATTTTTCATTTATGTATTTCTTTGAGGAAACTATTACTAGATTGTTGGTGAAAAATGAAAACTCCAGTTTGATAGTTACTTTTTTTTAAATATAATAATCTTAAAATTAAATGTGGTGTTGAAAACACACCTCAGTGGGAATTTCCGCATTTATCCAGCAATGAGTTAAAAAAAAAAACGTAGAGAAGTCCAATAACCTTTGCAAAGCTTCCTATTTAGAGATCATTAGCTGGACTACTAGTATTTCTTTGTGATCATAGAAATATGTATACTATTCATTAAGTTCCAATATCAATACTATATCAGCAAACTAGAATCTTCTATAACATGCTTCTAACTACATCCACTATCCTAGTCTAGACTACTGTCAAATCATGTCCATGTTTTTATTACCTAAAGAGAGTGTTCTATACTCTGTGTGGAATGAATGGGCCTGCCGTTGAATAGAAGTTCTAAGGCAAAGACAGAGACAAATGGAGACGATCGATAAATCTTGCTTGGTGTTCCAGTGTTACAACATACTAAGGGGTAGGTAAAGATAGAAACGAAATATTTTTTTGGTGAGGTGGGTTGAGAGAAAATTAGGGGCAGGGTACTTTTTTTTTAAAATTAATTATACCATTGTAATCCAACTTTTGAAAAGTCGTTATCCTAATGAAGAAAGAATTGTTTGCTTTTGTCAACTGTTTAACTGTTTATATGCCATCAAGCGAATTCAAGTTATCTAGTTTAAGAGTGTAAACATGTATCGTTTAGTTCCGCCTCTACTCCTGTTAACCCAAAATGTCTAAATTTCCCTCTAGTTGATTAACATCATAAAGCGCCATATGAGTAAAGGTTTTATTACTATAAAACAATAAATCTCTTACCGCTGGCCTGTGACCTTTAAAAACACAGGCACGTAATCATATATTAAGTTTAGAGAGATCACATGTTTTGAAGCTTTCAATAATAGTATTGCGACCCTATATGTTCAAAACATTATCTTAGGCTGGTGAATACAATAGATTAAACTTGGTATCATATCAGTGCCTGATTTACTTCTAAGCAACAGAAGCTGTATTGTTAATGGCCCTAAGAAATAATTTCTGAAATGGCTTAAGGCTTTTTGAAGTTGAGAAAAAAGGGCATAGGAAGTATTGGAGGGCATAGGGGCACTGGAAAGGGGTAGTACCCTTGATGGTCCTTCATGCTGCACCTTTAGGTGGAAGGCCTCACTGGTCCCCTTCCAGCCCCTAAATCTCTCATATTTGGCTCCAAGCGCCATGCCCTGGAAAACCGTTTCAGCTGGAGGACTAAACCATGTGAGGGGGTGGTGATAACATGGCACCACTGGGCGAAAAACCTTCTAGACTAAGGTTACCGGCCATTTAATGGGAGGTAATCAGCTATGGTCAAGTGTTGAGAGGGATATGCGCCGACATGCAAGTATCTACCCCTCACACGAAATGAAAACTTGACCGTAAATAAATCCATACCGGCTCGGCCGTCGCCCGCCGTCACAGATCAGGGTGGAGGGGAAACGTGTATTACGGTCTATGCAAAAATAAATAAATACCAGAAATAAAATTACCATAGGAACATGGAATATGAGATCACTAAGAGACGAAGGAAAAGTTGAAAAGCTCATACATGAGCTTAACCGACTCCGTTTAAAACTATATACTTGTAAGTTTTATTTTAAACAGGGCCGGATTTAAATATGTCGAAGCCCGAGGTGCAGAGTGTGTATGTAAATAATATGAATTTAATTGTAAAGTCTCTATGCATTGTAGTTCTGGTCGCAGTTGAAGCACCTGATTAACATTATATTTAATTCATCTTTTTGAAAGCTTTATTATTAGGTCTGTATCTTACAAGTAGCTTATATGTGTGTGCGAAATGGTACCTAACGTGATTTTTTGTGTAATGTCAAGGAAGCTATAATAATAATAATAATAATAACAATATACCCCATTGTCATATCAACCGAGGGGATAATAACAACTGACCTCACAGATACCTTCAAGGCTCTGGGCATTCCTAGGAACATTCTCGTTGCCTGTCAGAGGGCGGTACTGCTGCAGACCTGCCACATCACCAGAAAATTCCTCAGTGGAAACTGATAAAGGGAATACGATGAATTTTGTCTCCCTTTAACGAAACTCGACCCTGGCTCCGCCAGAGAAAGAATACTCGTTCTTTTCTAACATAATAATAATCTTTATTGTCCATAAGGAAATTTGTCTTACAATTTGTGCATTATACCAAACAAAACATTATAACTATAAAGAGAAACAGAATGTTCATTCACACCAGACTCACACACAATTTACATGTCAAAAGTTTACATCAGATTGTTACTGTTTAATGATTTGATTGCCAGAGGAACAAAAGAGTTTTTGTGTCTGTTTGTCTTTGCTATCGGTGTCTTATATCTCTTTTGTGATGGTAAAATCACAAAATCCTGTCCCAAAGGATGATTTTTAATTTCTAGAATCTTTTTAGATTTTGTAAGGATATTTGTATCAAACAGCTGTCCAAGTACTTACAGTACTTTCCAATGTTTTCTATATGATAACCCCTCCCCCCACCTACCCGAATACAAAAGATTATTGATCATTGCTATTTTAAGAGACTTTCTTGGAAGGGGGATAATCAATGGTTCATATAAATATAAAAATTATAACACTGAGGATTAAATGCATTTCTTTCTTGTTAAATATTTGTCAAATGACAGTCATACACATTAGTATGTACACAGTTTGACATAGCATGTTAGTGTAACAGTATCAATATAGAAAGAAGATAATTGACATATTAAAAAGCATAACAATTAGGAAAACATGAGACATCTCTCGGGCCTAATCACAAGTAGTACTGTGTTGCAATTGTGAAAAACAAACAAACATCTAAAATGGGACTTCTATTATTTCTACTCATAGGAATTACTTCTGGCTCTTTGATTAAAAGAAACTTTAAACAGGAAGAAAATGGTAAGTTTTCAATAGCATGAGTCATTGTAGGGATCGATGGCTTAGTTACAATTTTTATAAGGAGATATTTGATGAAAATTGTCTACCTCAATATCACATAAATATATAAAAGATACCAAACGTTTTAGGATATCAATTATTAACAAAATATAATTACAGAATTATAAACATTATAAAAGAGAAATATTTACATTTTGGTAGAGATAACATTTATTTCGTTTAAACAAAATAAGCTTAGTCTTAAATAGTGATAAATATATATTCGTGCTATTTCAATGATTAAAGGCAACCATTTAAGACAATGGAAACATTTTTTACTGATAAAGTGTAATAAAAGAGGGCAAAGTGGCCGGGTGGTAAGGGACTTGGCTTCTTAACCAAAACGTCCCTAGTTTGAATTTCGGTGAAGATTGGGATTTTCAATTTTTAGATATTTAGCACTCCCCTTAGTGCACTCAAATCTTAAGAGTAAGTGACTTAAGTTGTGGAAAATAAAGTCAGTTTGTCGTTGTTCTGGCCACATAACACCCTAGTTAACTGTTGGACATACATATCTCAAGGTCTTTACTTACTACGTAGTCCACTCATCTCTAGTAGGCACCTGGCATTAGTTTGGGAAAGCAAAGGCGGTGCATCATACTCTTTAAGCATCGGACATGCGATGACTGATAGAAAGTGGAACTTTGCTATTTAATCTTTGTGTTTATGAATTTGGGATTGATTGATGAATTATAATTTCAAACATATTTAAATTTGTTATGTCTATTTTTATTTAAATGTTATGTAAGAAATATTACTTTAACATCCACATTATAAAATATACAGTATCTGACTGTAAGCCTTTTGAAGAGAATCAGCCTTATATTTGGAACATTCTATGGATTGCGCGGCAAGATGAGAGTTCAGAGGTCGCCGTGGAAAAAAATGGCGTCATTTATGCATCCTGTGACCTTGACATGAGCTGTACAAATTATTTTGATCATCTGACGATCACTGATGTTCAGTCGCCCGGTGATGGGTCTCTAAGAATTAGGCACAAGGTCTTTAATGCAACCAGAAAGGACGAAGGTGTCTGGTCTGTAAAATATATTCAAGGTGTTCAATCAGAAAGGTCTCTTGTGAGCAGATGTTACCTACGTTCTTATAGTAAGTATATAACTCTAGAACCAATGCAATTGTAGTCTCGAAAAAATCATTTCAATAAAGATTTAACTCATTTTTTTAAAGAGAGATACAATTAATACTATATTTCTGCCTTGTTTTTCAATGGATATTACAAATATATATTGTTTCTTGTATTCAGTAAAATTAATTTCTGAAAATAAATTTATTTATTTTTTTTTGTTTTACAAAACCAGAAGATAATTCAAGCTTAATATTTTTAATTACTTTTCATTTTACTATTAAACAAAAAAGGTTATCAACATTAGTTAACACGTTTCAGTTAAATAAAGGTCAAAATGTTTAATTTTCTTGTCGCCTATTTATTTGTATCACTTGAATTTTTATTTATGTTACATTTAATTAATTCACTCAGCTAGGCTCACAAATATCGACTGCCAAAAATATTTGACTTACACTGGCCTGGAAATTCTATGCAAGTCTCAAAGAGTGTATCCCGAAGCTAAATGTCATTTTTCGGTAAATAGCCTTGAAGTAAGTTTCAGCTCTAAGTTGCATCTAACATACAATAGTATTTTATTGAACATTCCTTCAACCAGTTAAAGAACAAACGAACAAACGATAAAATGCGTGAGCTTCATATATAACTTCCTCTTATCACCGCTATATTGTAGGTTTAATGATTATGCCTTCCCTTATTTTGTAAGCGCGGTGGCTGAGCGGTAAAGCGCTTGGCTTCTGAACCGGGGTCCCGGGTTCGAATCCTGGTGATTTTTTATTTCGGGATCTTCAGGCGCCTCTGAGTACACCCAGCTCTAATGTGTACCTGACATTAGTTGGGGAAAAGTAAAGGCAGTTGGTCGTTGTGCTGGCCACATGACACCCTCGTTAATCGTAGGCCACAGAATCAGATGACCTTTACGTCATCTGCCCTATAGACCACAAGGTCTGAAAGGGGAATTTTTCCTTTATTATCCACGTGTGTATCTCTATTGAGAATGGATTTCTGATTAATTTACATTTGCATAGTGGATCATCAAAGAAAAGAGCCAGTTAATTTTATTTCACGATTAGAAAAATGTTATTGAGCTACGTCTTCTTTATAATTTAGTCAGATTTTAACCGCAACACCAACTGACGCCTTTTTAAAACCTAGGCTCATTATTTTTAGTTTTACCTACCGTTGGCTGGGTGTGTGTTTGTGAAGGGGGGAATGCTATAAATTACTACTATTATTTAATAGCTTAAATGCATTTTATTACCTTGACTTTTTTTCTTTTCTTGTAGGGATTTAAAAAAAAAAACTTATCATGACAAATTTATTTTAAGAACAAGTATATATCTTACAGAGTGTACTGAACAACACTCAGCATGTCAGCTACATTCATGACTCTGTTAGTGATGGCCAGACTATTTATTACAACACGGCGTGCAGGCTTCATATACCTATTCAACTTCTTAGCAACGGAACTTACACTGTAAACGTAAACATGTATCCAAACGTCACTGGCTACGTCACGGATTCGGAATACGGCAATATGACGTCATTGGAATTTGTTATTGATGGTAAACCTTTTGAACTGTTATCTACTACCAACAAACAGTGCTGACTTCCTTCTGTTTCATTAGCTATATACGTACAGGCATACACTAATTATAATGTAACGCAAAAACGTTAAGGAAGTTTTTGTTTTTTTTTAAATTTAGAGAGTAGCAGCATTCTATTAGGGGACTGTGAAGACAATTCAACTAGTCTTGTGAAAAAAGTGTGTGTGGTCAAGTCACATGACAGTACACTCTCAAGATTAAATAAACAAAATCTCATATTGGAAAATGTGGAATCGAAATGTACGTATAGATTCACTAATGGCTTTATTATGATATGTTTTTTACCGGGAAAACTTCGCAGCCTTATTGTAACGTCCTGTCTGAAGTCCGGTCTGATGTCCGGTCTGAAGTTCGGACAAAAAACAGAATCCTTTAAGTATGTAGTAAATATCCATTGTGGGGATGGAAGTGACCCGCAACAGATACGTCACTATTGAAACACCGTTTCCTAAAGGTCTATTTTATGTCAGACATCTGATAGGATATTGACATACTGAGAGGGAATAAGGAGTACTTTCTTCGGTGTGCTCAGCCTTCGACCTCAACTAAAACAAAAAAAGTCTTGGGATACAATTCATATGTAAAAGGGGGTGAAACAAATTAACCTGCACTTAGATCTCTTATGACATAATTATTACTCAGACTGACCGATAGAAGGGAGATTTTATGGAATTATCACTGCAAGAGTCTTTCATCTACAACGACATTTACAAAGTATTTATTTCTTATTCGAATGTGTTGATATATCTAATATATAAAAGGATAAGTAAGGCGTATGTATGTATGTATGTATGTATGAGCCGAATGGAAATCAAAACCGCTTGACCAATGTTGATAAAACTTGGCAGAAATGTTCCTTGGGTACTAACGTAGGCCGTAGTGTATGTATTGTAGCCCTAAAACAAACGTAAGACCCTTAAAAAAAAATAAAGTTGACCAAGTCTATTACAACTATACTATTTTATGGATCTAGGCTTTGTTTAAAATGTTGACATGAGAAAAAGATCGAAAGGATTTAGATCTAGATCTAATTTTAAGAAATACACTTTGCACTTATAGGTTTTTACTTTGACGCATGAAAATACAAAATATAGTCTAATGATTTTATTATTTAACAAAATTAAGCTTCAAATTTGTGTTTCAAAAGGCTTTTTACATAAGTTCGTTCTTTATATCAGCAAGCGTAGATATCCTTACGCACATTCGTTCATTAGACATTCACGAAATGTTACACATCGCTCTATTCAGCGAAAAGCGAACGTGAAATGAGGTCACGTTCCTAGGTCTAAAATTGTAAGATGATACTAATGATAGAACTTCTCTTCGCAACGATAGTTTTATATTTTAGCACATGAACACACTTATTATAGTCCATTCATTTCATATTTTAATCAAATTAACATTGAAATTTGTTTTTCGAAAGCATTTTTCATGCGTTCGTTCGCGAAGCCGTGTTTAGATATATTCTAATAGTTTCATTCATAGCGTACACTAATTAAAAAGGTCACGCAATGAACACATCGTGAAATGAGGTCACGTCCCTAGGTCTAAAACAATTTTTTTTTACTTTCACATATGAACATACATATTAGTGTCTATTCATTTCATTAGTTAATAAAAATTAACCTTCAAATTTAAGTTTACAAAACTTTTTTATGTAAAATCGTTCGCTCTAAATGTAGATCTAAATGGCTTTGAGCGCCTTGACATACTTTTCCGTAACTGCGGCACTATTAGGCCTACATGTGTGGCGCGCAGTGGTACAAATGAAATGAACGTCAAAGGTCATAATTATAATATCGCGCATTATAAAAGCATATTATTAAAGTAATAAACTACTTACATAATACAATTTACTTTTCATTGTATTTTTCAAAGCATTTAAGCCTACAACTACTGATTCGGTTTACTTTTAAGTCTTTATTTTCAATTTACTTTTTTATTTTCAGATTTACTTATGCGCATTTAGACTTGATAACGTATGAAATACGGCTAATGTGTCTACATCAAATGATGCTTATTTATCTAGGTCGAGTTCACAGTGTTAATAGTCTTTTATTATAATAGGCTCAAAGTTTTAATTTATTGACTAGATTGCTGTGGCATTCAAATTGTTTAGATTCTAGAGCTATACCAAATTAAACTAACAATGTTACATAAACAATTACATTCACGCGTTGGAGTTGCTTTTAAAATATAGATCTATTGTATTGTTTTTTTGTCGCCTACACGGCTAACACGCCCACAGTATTCAC
>JADKLZ010038417.1:0-14676 GCA_021533235.1 Biomphalaria straminea
AATTTGTTTATGTGACATATTACCCCCCCCCTCCGTTTTAAGCATTTTTGTATGGCAATAAAAATGCTTACATGGCAGTAACAATATTTGAATATACACAAGCTACTATACATGAAATTATAGGAATGGTTGAGGTAACGTATGACAATGTTCAGAAAGCTTGATATAACAATGTGACAACTTGTTGACAATAAAATTCAAACATAGTGTCATGTACAAAATTATTGAAGACTTGATAAGAAATATTTCTAACTAAGTAGATGTATCTGAGACTCAAAATTGAATGCATAAATATAAAACTATTATAATATGAGACATGTTGATCGTGAATTACCTGAAAAAAAATTTACAAGGCATAATATGAATTAAATCTTGAATGAGTTACTTTCTTATGGTACTTGATTCTGAAATAATACATATTCAAACAAAACTGATATACTAATACATATGCTAACAAAACTGATATATTACACCTGTGGAAAAATTATATACAAAATTATGTAAATGATTAAATACATCTGGAAAGTGTGTCGGCGAAGACATTCTCACGTCCAGGAATTGTCTTGACCTCAAATTGGTAGTCTGTGAGTTGTAGACTCCACCGAGTTAAACGACTGTTCGCTAACTTCTTTGAGTTCAGAAATGCTAGTGGTGCATGGTCAGTTAGAAGTGTAAACTTAGCACCTAGTAGATATCTGGAGAACTTGGCTATGGCCCATACGATGGCCAGGCATTCTCGTTCTATGGTTGAGTATCTGGTTTCAGCTGTTGACAATTTCCTGCTGATGAAAAATACTGGGTGCAAAGTCTCTTGGTCTTTCTGTGAAGTGTCTTGATATTTCTGCATTAGGCATGCACCTATAGCTGAAGATGAAGCATCTGTGGCGAGGTGAAATTGCTTCTCTGGATTCGGAAGTTTGAGAATAGTGTCTCTTGAAAATTCAGCTTTAATGTTCTCAATTGTGGTATGTAACTCTGTAGACCATGGAATCTTCGTTGGTTGTCCTTTCTTAGTGAGTTCAATCAATGGAGCTATGAGTGCTGTGTAACCTGGTATAAAATGTCTGTAAAAATTACATAGACCCAAAATACTTCTCACTTGCTTTTTACTGGTGGGTACTTTGATGTCTAGTATGCGTTGAATAATGTTCTCTTGTGGTCTCAGCGAATTGTAGCTGACCTTATAACCCAGGAAGGATATTTCTGACATGGCTAGTTCTACCTTACTAGGCTTTATGGTAAAACCATGTTGTTTCAGTATGCTGAAGACTTCTTGTAAGCCTTTGATGTGTTCATTCCATGTCTTATGGAATATGCAAATGTCATCTATATATGACACTGTGTCAGAGCGATTGCCTAGTATGCTGTGGATGGCTCTATTAAAGGTGCTGCTGGCGTTGACTTGACCAAACGGCATGAAGTTGAAATGGAAAAGTCCATAAGCTGTGGTGAATGCCGTAAACTGTTTGCATTCTTGTTTGACTGGTATTTGGTAATAACCTCTGGACAGGTCTATTTTGGTGAAGAACTTTGCTTCTGAAAATTTGGTCATAAGATCTTCAGGATTTGGCATAGGATATGAGTCAAGTTGTGTTATTTTGTTCAATTGTCTGAAATCGACACACATTCTTGGATTTGTCGTCTGGTTCCGTTTGACAAGAACTATTGGTGCAGCATAGGGAGAGTCGGAATGTTCAATGATTCCTTGCTCTAATAGTTGGTTAATTTCTTGTTTAAGAAAGTCTCTGTAGTGTACTGGTAATGGATAAGGTCTTGCTTTTGTAGGCTTGGAATCAGTAAGTATTATTTTGTGTTCTGCAATGGAAGTTTTGCCTGGAACATCTGTAAATATTTCTGAATGTTCTTTGAGAATGTTAGTCAGTTCTTTTTGTTTTTGCGGTGGCATTGAATTGAGTTTTATGTCTTGCCAAAATTCAGTTTGTTTGGTATTTGTTTGTGGCATATTGATGTCGTCAAATTCAGACATGTCATTTTCATCTTCTTCTGGTATGACTGCAAGGCATGATATAGCTCTTTCATTGTGTTCTGGATTAGTGATATCTTCTGTTGTATTATATTTCTGTAGCATGTTGACATGATAGATTTTCTTTTTGTTGTGGATGTCTATCTCATAGTCAACATCTGTTATTTTTCTGAGTATGGAAAATGGACCTTGCCATTTTATAAATAGTCTGTTGCTTTTGTCTGGTAGTAACAGACATACTTGATCTCCTGGTTCAAATTGTTTTAGTGTTCTGTTTCTATTGACTCTCATTCTGGTATTGGAGTTTGCTATGGCTGTGGCTTCATTTGCTTTCTCACATGCAGAAATGACTATGTTTCTGGTATCTTGCACGTGTTGAAATGCTGTTTTGGTTTCTGATGAAGTAGAGTTTTGGCGGATGATTGATTCTTTGAGGATTGCCATAGGTCCTCGTGGGTTGGCGCCATAAATCATCTCGAAAGGAGAAAATCCTGTGGTTTCTTGAGGACTTTCTCTGTATGCAAATAGAGCTGCTGGTAGCAATAAGTCCCAATTCTGCGGATTGTCGTGTGCTATTTTTGAGATGCACCTCTTCAAAGTACCGTTAAATCGTTCGCAAAGCCCGTTGCTTTGTGGGTGGAAGGGTGTTGTGAACTTCATCTTGATGTGGTACATGTTCATGAAGTCTTTGGTAATGTTGGCTGTGAACTGTGTGCCTCTGTCGGAGAGAATAACTTCTGGGAAACCAATTCTGGAAAATATCTCTGACAAAGCTCTGGTGATGTCAAGCGCTGTAATGTTGACTAGAGGTACTGCTTCTGTCCATCTAGTACATGTGTCGATCAATGTCAGGACATATCTATGGTTTCTTGCTGAAGCTACTGGCATGGGACCAATCAAATCAACAGAAACTTTTTGGAATGGCTTGTCTGTCAATTCCATGTCTTGAATTGGTGCCTGTGATTTATTGTTCTTAGGTCCTTTGACTTGGCAAATATGGCATGACTTCACGTATTTCTTTACGTCTTTGATGATACTTGGCCAATAAAATTCTTTGAGGATTCTGGCTTTAGTTTTGACAACACCCATATGGCTGGCATGTGGAATGTTATGTCCTGTGGCCATTATTTGTTTCCTGTATTTCTGTGGCACTATTATTTGCTGAATGGTATTGCCTTTGTGCATGGCATTCTTCATCAGGAGACCATTTTGAAAATATGGTGTATTTGGTGAATTGAGCTGATTATTTGCTTGTGCCTTCTTATAAAGTATTTGTAATGTTGGATCTCGTTTCTGTTCTTCTTTGAAGTCATCGTGTAGGAGATATGACTTGTCTTGATGTACTTCAGTTTGACTAGTTAGAGTTCTTGTATCATTGTTAGAGACTCTGGGCATGTCGTCTTGTTCATCGAAATTCAACAATGGACATTCGGGAATTGGAGGTGGACGTACGACTGGTAGGGATGGGCTTGATGTATCTGGGGGTGTCCATGTTGAATGTTCTTGATTATTGCTGGCTACTGGACTAGTAACTGGTTCTGTTACATTCTGCATAGCTTGAGTAACTGTGGTAGCCATATGGTCATTTTGGCTAACTTCTTCAGGTGCCAAATGTTCTTGTCGTCTGGACATGGATCTTGTCGTTACTGCAAGACATCTTTGACCTTGCTCTATGGCGTTCGTCCATTCATCGAGTTCTTGAGGAGTGCATTCTTTAACTCCCTCTATGTTTCCAATGATTAGGTCTACTGGTAGATTGGGTGTTACTAATGCTTTTGTTTGACCACTGAAGAATGGTGTAGTAACATAAATGATGGCTTCAGGTAACTTGCTGACAGTTCCGTTGAAGGCAGTGGCTTGGACATGATTGCCTGTGAAGCGGTTTGCGTGTATAAAGCGTTCATGTACTAATGTGGACGTGCTTCCGGTGTCGCGAAGAACTTGCACCTTCATGTCTCCTACGAAGCCTGGATAAAATTTGAGACCATTGGATTTCGCAATGACTGTCATAGTTGAATGTTCATTGTAATAGCTTCTGTTATATGAGCTTCTGTTTGGCGCATATTGTGGTCTGGAATCTTGTGATTGACTTCTGTAGCGAGGTCTATTTTCTGGTTTATTGTTTCCAGGTGCTTTGTTGAAATTGTATTGCTCTCTTTGAGTTGGCGATGTGGGTCTATCATAATTTTGATTTTTGTAACTTGCTTGTTTTTTCCAACATTCATGAATTTGATGACCTTTTTTATGGCAATATGAACATTCTATGGTTTTGCTGCGGCATTGAGAAGTAAAATGTCCTGGTTTGTGACATTTGTTACATTTGATCTTGTCATCTTGCTTATATTTGGCATTTTTGTCTTGGGCAAAGCAAACAAAATTTTCTTCACTTGATGGTTTGACTGACTTGTTTGGATAGGCTGCTTTATATTGTCTTATGATCTTGGTTAATGTCTGGATGTCAGTGGGATTTCTTTCTATTATATATGATTGAATATCTTCTGAGTGAGCATGTGTGATGTTATCAATGATAATATGTTGACGAAGAGCTTGGTAACTTTCTTCTACTTTGGCCATTGATACCCATCTATCGAACCACATTGACATATTGGCTACGAATATTTGAGGATCATCATTTTGCTGTGGCCTTTCATTATAGAATTTCTTTCTATAGTTTGCTGAGGTTGCTCCATACTGGCGCAGTAGAGCTTCCTTGATATCATGGTAAGTGCTGCGTTCATTGGTGGACAGTTGGGAGCAAATGTTGAGAGCTTTGCCAGTCAAGAAAGTGAGGAGTGAACTTGACCAAAGTGTTTCAGGTATACCGGATGTGGTTGCTATCTCTTCAAATCTAATGAGATATGAGTCCATGTTATCAATGTTCTCATTAAATGCCGGTATTTTGTTCATCAGTCTGTATTTATCAGTCATATTTGATTGGCCTTGATTCGGAAAGATTTCTTTGTTTTCTTTATTTTGTTTGTCATTTTCCATTTTTTCTTTTTCATGTTGCCTTTGTTTTTCGGCGTCTTGCAATTTCTTTTCTTCTATTTGCCTTTGTTTTTCAGATTCTTGTCTTTGTTTTTCAGATTCTTGTCTTTGTTTTTCAGATTCTTGTCTTTGTTTTTCAGCTTCTTGTTCTTGATATTCTTTCTCTTCCTGTTTCTCTGCCCATAAGTCTGGCTTGGGAATCTGCTTTTCTTTTGCTAGTTCCACCAATTCGAAATATCGTTGTGTCCTATAACTGGAACTGGTAGCCATTTTATATTTTTATGTATTCTTCTTGTATTAGAGCAAAATGTTCAATATCTGGATTTTGCCTTATCTCAGATATACTTATAATATATTAATAGAGTTCTTGAAGCCTTAGTCTGTTAATAATGCTTGACAGTAAAATTGTACTTTACTGGAGTCTAAGTCTTGATCTACAAATCTATTGAGCCGAGTACTTTTATTCTGGTTTAACAGTTGGTTAAATCTGGTCTTCCTTTTACTTTGTGCCAGACAATGATTATTTACTGGTCTTCCTTATAATGCCAGTTATTTATTTTACTGGTCTTTTAAATATTGCCAGTTATTTGCTTGACTGGTCTTTTAATAATAATGCCAGTAATAATGTATATTGGTCTTATTGCCTTTGCCAATTACATATAATAGATTTCGTGAGTTAGACGTAACTCTAACGAAAATCTTAGTAAAAATAATTATCGATAACCAACTGACCTTGTTAAACACAGAAATTTTTTTGTCCTCCGTAAAATAAAACAAAGTTCCCTTGATGATTGTAGAAAATGGTTCCAGATCTGGATTAAATTTTGTGCCAAATTATATTCGTCGGACTGGTGTCATATTTCTTTTATCGGAGAGTGCCATAATTTCATTTGTCGGAGGTGTCAGATGTCACGAGATGGTTGTTTGGTTGAATGATCTCGTGGTGCCGGGGAAGATTCTAACTGGAACACGTGGTTGGTGCCAACTGACTTGATCCAAGTCTTGCAGACGAATTATTTAAATAAATGTAGATCTAGAATTCACAATAAAAACTTTCTTGTATAAAACAAAATTCAGGAAACTTTATTTAAACAAAACTTGAGTACAACTTATGTACAAATGTAGATCAAACAATAAGAAAAATTATTACAAGGCTTCTTCATTAAAAACTTAGAGATAATAGAATACACAACTGTTCAATTCAACGTTCAAGCTTAGACTGACGATCTCGCGCAAATCTCTTTCTCTCCCTTTGGCGGGTGTCACGTGATTTTCTGTCTTTCCTTTTAAAACAACCAATAGAATCCAATCTTTCAGACCTCGTGTGATCGAGCTAAGCTTTTCTTGGAATAACTATAAATAACTTCGTCAGCAAAGAAGATTTACATAATTTGTTTATGTGACATCTATCTAATCGAAATCAGAAGAGAGATATTTAAGAATAATTTGACGTTAATGTGTTTCATCGATTAAAAACAAAGAGAACAACCAATGCTAGATAATAAAAGTTCTGGACCTTCTGACAAGGACAGTGAATGATAAAGAAGTCAGAAGATTGAACATTTGTTTTGCTTTCATTTATTTTTCCCTTTAAAACAACTAACAACCAATTATCAATAATACTTTAAAAATCAAACGATTCCACTTTGCAGGCCACAAAATACGATGACATTAGATTTTTGAAAACGTGACAGACGGACAGACAAGAACCTTTTCAATAGTCATATAGTTTTTTTTTACATCTAAACGTGACAGACGGACAGACAGACAGCACAAAAAATAATAGTGGCTGCTAAATATTACCTGTTGACTTTTTCTTTGTCCATACCTGCACCAGTTTGCAAAATGTTCACAGTTGGCAGTAATGAAATTGTAGCCGACTTCACCAAGTTTGGACATTGCTTGGTGTACTATAGTCTCTGGACTTAAGGCTCTGAAATAGACAACTCTGGCACACATACTGTAGCTACAAAGATTAATGCTAGTGTATTAATATCACAACAAGATTACAAAGATATCACACACATTCAGAGGCGGTCACTGATGGATCCACCCATGATTATTTTTTTTAGTCTAAGGTAATATTTTTAAAAAATCATTTCGGAGTTGCTATTTTTTATTGGACATTCTAACTATCGTAAACAAAAAGGCAAGCTAAAATTTTTTCTAGCGATTTAAGCTTGACAGAGGGACAGAGAGACTATAGGGAACTTACAAAAGAGTAATGTTTCCTATGCAAACTTTGCAAACTATACAGGAAACCATTTTCAGCTTTTGCTCTTTACGAATGTCGCTAAACATGGTTACATTACATATATATTGTTCTGTAAAAGAAAGAAAAACCCATGAGCTTACTTCAATTTCATGTCAAGACTATTATTACGGAAAGCCTTGTATTTTCCATCAACCTTCATGAAGTCATCCGTACCTACGAGGGCTTTTTTGAACATTTTGCCTCCAATATTAGACTGTTGGGTCCTGACGGAGTTAGCTTGGAATTCTGGAGCTTCTTGTGGGGCCAGGTGGATTACTTTCCCTTGACCCAGGTTTGAAGTTTTTTAAATAAGTGTTGTACTCAATAATAACAATCCGTGTTACATTCTTAAGCTTTATTTCACTGAATGACAAACAACTACACACATAGTAGAAATCACATCACGAAATAAGGTCAGTACACAGGATAACAAATGTAAACAAATACTAAGGGGTGACAATCCAACTAAACAATTCACAACAATAAGAAATACGTTTTTTTTTAAATGGATGAATTTTGTTACGCCTACTAAATTTTTCTTACCTTATCTTATCTTATAAAATGCAGACGTTGCTTCAAACAAAGACATGATTAAGTAGTACATGTGTTCCTAGTCAATCTTGTTAACCAATATTTTAAATTCTGCAACGCCATTGCTCTAGTAGTAGGACTACTACGGAAGAAGGGTCAATTGTACAAATTTGTCCTGGCATAAGGAACAAGGAATGTACCTTTATGTATACGTCCCTGAGACATGACGTTAAACTGCGCTCCTCTTTCCTTAGCACTTTTGGAGCTCAAAAGTGCCCTACTTCTTTTCTATCATTTTGTCTGCCTCCTCTTACTCTCAGTCTGCCTTCATTAACCATCACTCTGTCTCCTTATCTTCTAAAACCTCACAATGTCCTGGACCAGTCCGTTTGCCGTGGACTGCGACGGGTAAGGGGGGATAAAGAGATCCTGGTGTTTGAGTGGGTGACTATCTGAGGATGGACCACCGCAACACAATACTTTGGCTCCGAGTTCCCCTAGACCTGAGGCCCAGAAGGCCCGCTCTGGGTCAACCGGCTGGTCATGCCGAGCTACCAGCATAGGTCCTCGACCTATGCTGGAGGGCGGTGGCTAGAGGGTCAATTAGCCAGCTACTGCATCGGACACATGTCCGATGCAGCAGCTGACTGAGTATAGCACTTGTGTAGCCCTGGCGGGCTCATTCTGGACATCCGAGTGGCCCGTCCCCTTGTTGGACTCGATGGCGGGTGGGGAGCACAGGTGCCGAACTACTTAACCTTTTCATGGACATAAAAAACAAACAAAAATTACTTGCCTCAGACCTATGTCTGGGCAAGAGACGTCGTGTTGAGGGTAAGAAGGAGGAGGCCACAAAAAGCTGTCCTACCTGGCCATCATTTCTGGTGGTCAGGTGCACAGAGGAGGGGAAAAGCCTGACAAAACTGAGCCCTTTCTTCATATACAAGGGACTCAAGTCGGTAGTGGGAGAGCCCAAGGGTGTATCAAAGCTACACAGAACAATGGAACTACTAGTAGAAGTAGATAGCAAGGTACACTCTGATGGGCTTTTGAAATGCAGAAGACTCTGTGAGCTCCAAGTGGAAGTCATGCCACACAAGAGTCTGAACACCAGCAGAGGTGTAATCAGCTCTAGGGACCTGCTGGAATGTTCCGAGAAGGAAATAGTGGAGGGTATTGAAGGAGTCACCCATGCCCGGCGCATTACAAGGCGCAGGGATGGTGAGGAGGTCAAGACCGCCACTATTATCCTCACATTCGGAACTAGGACACCGCCAGAGTACGTGAAGGCAGGATACCTACGAGTTCCAGTGAGGCCCTACATTCCTAACCCTATGAGGTGCTTCAAGTGCCAGGGTTATGGACACGGCGCGGCAGTCTGCAAGAGGAACACTGTGTGTGCTAGATGTGCCGGAGAGGGTCATGAGGACAAGAGCTGCACAGCCCAGTTCAAATGCCCGAACTGTCACGCTGGCCACTCAGCCTACTCCAAGGACTGCCCTGTGTGGAAACAGGAGGTTGCCGTGCAGGAGTACAAGGCAAGAAATGGATGCACCTTCAGCCAGGCGAAATCAGCCGTATCGGCCCTACCCAAGGGCCAATTCGGCTTGACAAAGACGTACGCCCAGGCTGCGACTAAGACAGGAAGATCCATAGCCACACAGACGGACACATTGACCCCACCCCCTCCTCCTCCTCCAACTCAGAAGAAAACTCCGCCCAAGAACTTTCCTCCGAAAAAAACAGAAAGCCCCGTGGTCATGCTAAAAAACCGATTCTCTGTGCTCACTGATGAGAGCATGGAGACCGAACAGCATGTCCAAACCAACACTCCGGGAGAACCCGGAGTCACCATGACTGATACAGGTTCTCCTCAGAGAACCCAGTCAGACACCCCAACCTCTACTGAATCAGAGGTTGACAAACTCCCTAAGGGGAGAAATCAAAATGGAGAGGAAACCCGAGGTGAGGGAGGAGGATGTAGCCTCCGCTCTAACCAGAGGGATCTCTCCTCTCCAGAGAGAAGGACTCCCCCCAGGAGAGGGGTGTCCTCCTCTCCAACCAAGCAGAAGTCCAAAAAAGTCTCAGGAATAAAGGGAACCCCCTCCGGGGGCCTCCCAAAGCCTAATAGCTCCAAGTAGGTCATCTAGAATAAGCCATGGATTCCAGAATTGTACAGTGGAACTGTAGAGGCCTCAAGGCCAATTACGAAGAAATGCAGCTACTGATGGACTCTGAGGCTCCTGTAGCTGTCTGCTTACAGGAAACATTTCTGAAAGATAGCATCAGTTTCCGAAGCTACATTGCTCACAGCAGGAATGTTGAGGATGCAGAAAGAGCATCAGGTGGAGTCTGTATCCTTGTGAAGGACAACGTCCCCCATGAGAGGGTAGAACTACAGACCACACTACAGGCCGTAGCAGCTAGGATAACATTACACAAGGTTATCACTTGCTGCAGCCTGTATCTACCACCAGGCGCTCCATTGAACCCAGCAGACATGGAGGACCTGTTGAGGCAGCTCCCTCGGCCATATATTATCCTTGGAGATTTCAATGCCCATAACACAATGTGGGGATCCAACAGTACTGACACAAGAGGTCGTATGCTGGAGGATATTTTCCTCCAACATGATTTATGCATACTCAATGATGCATCACCGACCTACTTGCACCCAGGAACTGGATCCCTCACATGCATTGACCTCACCGTTTGCGTCCCCGGACTTCTGGACGACTTCAAATGGTCAGTTAGTAATGACCTACGGGGAAGTGACCACTTCCCAATTATCATTACTAACAATCTCCCCTCAGTGGGACGACCTCAGCGGTGGAAATTGAACAAGGCCGATTGGGAGCAATTCCAAAAAAGATGCTCAGAGGATATCACAGAAAGTATCCTCGATGAGCAGAACCCAGCTGATATTTTCGCTTCCAAGCTACTCGACATTGCCAGGAAAGTTGTCCCCCTAACCTCCGCAAATCCAAAACGGCCCAGCAAACCATGGTTTGATACAGCTTGTAAAAGTGCTATTGGCGATAGGAAAAAACGACTGGCTGCATTCATAAAGAATCCTTCCCAGGAAAACCTAAAGCTATTTAAGATAGCTAGAGCAAAGGCTAGACAAACTGTACGGTCAGCCAAAAGGAATTCCTGGAGAAGCTTTGTCGGCAGTCTGGATGCCAAAACTTCTGCTAGAGCGGTCTGGAAGGCAGTAAGGCGAATCAAAGGGAAAGAATCAAATGCAATAGGGCATTTGAAAAACCAAGGACGAACTGTCACGTCCCCCAGAGAAATAGCTGACTGCCTTGCATCCTCAATAGCAGAAAAATCATCCACTGCACACTACACGCCAGAGTTCCAAAAAGTCAAAACCAGGGAGGAAAGACATCCCATTGACTTCAGGTCAGAGAACAATGAAGACTACAACAAACCGTTCTCGCTTGAGGAACTGAGGGACTCGCTGGACAAGTCACATGACACAGCGCCTGGAGAAGATGAAATCCATTACCAGTTCCTCAAGCACCTTCCCGAACCCTCATTGGCAGTCCTGCTAAGGGTCTATAACTGTGTGTGGCAAACAGGCGCTTTCCCAAACAGCTGGAGGAAAGCCACAGTTATACCGATACCTAAACCGGGAAGAGACGGCTCTGACCCAGCTAACTATCGACCAATAGCACTAACAAGCTGCATCTGTAAAACCATGGAAAGAATGATTAACAGTAGGCTGGTCTGGTATCTTGAGAGGAACAACTTGATCTCCAAATACCAGTGTGGATTCCGGCAAGGGCGGACAACAACCGACCACCTGGTAAGGCTGGAAGCCTACATCAGAAATGCCCTACTCAGACGAGAACATCTTGTGGCTGTATTCTTCGACATTGAAAAGGCCTATGACACGACCTGGAAACATGGCATTCTACGTGACCTGGAGCTTATGGGGCTTAAGGGACACCTCCCCCGTTTTGTAGGGGAATTCCTGAAGGACCGAAAATTTCAGGTCCGAGTGGGCACCTCCACCTCTGACACTTTTGAACAGGAAATGGGCGTACCCCAGGGCAGCATCCTGTCAGTCACCCTGTTCAACATTAAAATTAACAGCATCATTAATGCTCTATCCCCTGGCATAGAGTGCTCTCTGTATGTTGATGACTTTGTCATTTTTACTTATGGGAAAAATATGAACACCTTAGAAAGAAAATTACAGTTAAATCTAAACAAAATTCAAAATTGGGCAAATGATAATGGTTTTAAATTTTCGGACTCCAAAACAGTTAGTATGCATTTTTGTAATTTAAGGGGGCTTCACCCAGATCCTGAATTATTTATAAACAAAAAAAGAATCCCCGTTGTAAAAACCACAAAATTTTTAGGCCTCACCCTTGACTCCAAATTTAATTTTCTCCCCCACATTAAAGAACTTAGGAAAAAATGTCAAAAGTCATTAAACATACTTAGAGTACTCAGCCATACGGACTGGGGGGCTGACAGAGACACCTTGCTGCTGCTGTATCGAAGTCTAATCCGATCCAAGTTGGATTATGGATCTATGATATATGGAGCAGCAAGGAAGTCTTACCTAAAGATACTAGAACCAATCCAAAATGCTGCCCTGCGTCTCTGTCTCGGCGCGTTCCGCACGTCACCAATTCCGAGTCTACATGTGGAGGCTGGAGAGTTCCCCATGGACATAAGGATGAAAAAGCTTGCAATGCAGTACATAGTAAAACTAAAATCTAACCCCACGAACCCTGCTTTTGACCCCGTATTCAATCCCATAAATGTTGAACTATACATTCGAAGGCCTAACGTCATACAGCCGTTAGGCCTTCGAATGAGAGAATCCATCCAAAATTTAACCCCATCCATTGACCAAATTTCTAAAATACAAACCCCACAAACCCCTCCTTGGCTAACTAGTAGACCCAAATTAAATTTGTCCCTCCTTAATTTTCCAAAACAAAACACAGACCCAACCCTATTACAAGTCCACTTTAGGGAACTGCAGGAGAGCTACGGAGATTGTGGCACCATCTACACAGACGGATCCAAAATGGATGGAAAGGTCGCGTGTGCCTGCTCCTTTCGGAGCAAAACAATCTCCCGTAGACTCCCTGATGGATGCTCCATCTTTACGGCCGAATTGCATGCACTGTCGCTTGCACTTACGGCCGTGAAAGCATCAGAAAGGAGAAAATTCATAATCTGCTCCGACTCCAAATCTGCATTGCAAGCTTTGGGGCGGATGAAGACTGACATTCCATTGGTACACAAGTGCCTAAAGCTGTTGGACCAAATAGCAGCCAACCATAGGGATGTCACCTTCATCTGGGTCCCCTCCCATGTAGGCATAGAGGGAAACGAAGCCGCAGACAGAGAAGCAAAGAAAGCCCTAAACCAAGCAGTGTCAGGAACCCAAATTCCCTACTCGGACCTGAGACAAAGTATTGCCACTGCCACCTATCAAGAGTGGCAGGACCGATGGGAGGCTGAGAATCACAACAAACTCAGGCAGATCGTGGCGGATGTCCGGTGGCGGCCCATATCTAAGGGTCTGACAAGGCGTGGCAGCACGACCATGTCTAGACTTAGGATTGGCCACACCTACATCACACACTCTTTCGTGCTGAAGAGAGAGGGGCCACCACTTTGTGAGCGTTGTGATTCTCGCCTCACAGTGGAACATATCCTCATCGACTGCCCCAGATACCAGGATGTCAGGGAGAAGTTTTTCACATCCACTGACTTAAAAATACTGTTTGACACTGTCGACCCTGGGAAGGTACTGGGCTTTATCCGGGAGGTGGGGTTGTCTTCGAGGATCTGATTCGTGAGTCTGTATACACATATTATTTACACTAGATTCTTATCAAATATCAAAACTTTTACATATGCTCTTTTAACTGTAAATGAACCTTAATTTTAACGAGTTAATTGTATAAACTTTGACCTTTATATAGAGGGAGAGTAGTCCTTAAGGGACTACGGGCACGACATGGCCTATACTGTGCCGATGTGCCCAAAACTAAAACTAAAACTAAACCCCTGTATGTTCTCTTGCATGTCTACTCATCATGTTGATTTTCTGACTTCTTAAATATGTACATCTCCAGTGCAATAGCAGGGTGGTCCCTAACTCCCACCTCAACATGCAGACATTGGTTGTAGATGATGACCACTTCAGAGAGAATAACTTGGAGATCAGTAAAGATCAGGTGAGTTGATGGTGATACCTGTTTATCTAATAATATCAGGTGGCCGAGCCTTGCTCGGTTTAATAATTTTATAAGAAAGGTTATATACCCGAAGTCATTTTGGGATTTTTTTATAATTACGAAAATGAACGATCGTGTAAAGACTACTAATCTGAAGAGTTTCTTAAGTGTTCTGTTTGTTCTAAATGTAAATTGGTACGTTCAGACATTTAATTTTGGAATTAGTATATTCAATTATGGTTTTAGTACGAAACATCGAGTGACGCAAAGTTCTACGTTATTGGGTAAAACTGCAAAGACTTTCTTCCAAGCCAATAATAGTAGGCCTACAATAGTTTTACGCTGTCTAGACTGTAAGAGGACTTAAGAGACTTGATATTTAATCGCCATGTACAATTACATATAGAACAAACAGAACACTAAAGAAACTCTTCAGATTATTTTACGGGGTATGTGCCCTGCTCAGCCAGACTGTCAGACTATAAGAAGTTCATACCGGCTTTTGCCATCCATCTATCCCAGTGGTGCTACTGGTACTACAGCCCATGGAAGGATATGGCCTGCTTTTACACATCCCTCCATTCAGATATCTCATAGGCCTTTTGTCACCACACCCTAACCCCAAGTTTTTTACTGAGGTTTATAGTTAAATCAAAAGTGGCTGCAGCGTACGCAAACTCGTTGACCGCTAGCTAGATATCTTG
>JADKLZ010038419.1:0-10279 GCA_021533235.1 Biomphalaria straminea
CCTCTTTTTGGGCTTCCATTTTTTTTTTTTTTTTTTTTTTTTTAAAACAAATTTCTATTTCTATAAGTAAGCTTACATTATTTGGTACTGTTAATAACAATATAAATACATATATTTAAATGGAAAACATGTCAATAGAGTGAATGCATATAAGTAACAAGTAATAAGCAACAGATGTACAAGAAACAGTTTAAGGATCTTTTCACCAGTGATAACAATATGTTTGTAGATTATACTACTTGAATAAAGGGATGAATATCACGAACATACTTTCTCATACTTTTGGTATGTTTGTAGATTGGTGTCATTTAAAATTTTTGGCTCTCCCTTTTTGACAATTTTTCATTGTCTCCCTTGAGACCAGGGACACTACTCCCTCCTCACCAAGGTGACAATTCCGTCTGTTAGAGTCAGAATTTGGGGAGTTCTGCTTCATTTTTGAAAAGTCTTCATTCTGACGTTAGTGTTGTGGGGTGGTAATATTTCAGTTCTTAGTTTCGTGATATATAACTGTGGTGTACGTGTTTTGCTTATAATGTTTGACAGTATGATATATAACAAAATTTCTTTCTAAGTTTCGTTAAATGTAGATATAGGAAATATGTAACATAGATAGGTTAAGGATACAATGCAATAGCATAAACAAACATGGTTCTAGAGTCAGTGAAATGTTGGAAAATTTTTTAAACATTCACTTAGTATAATACTATAAAAATAATAATACTATTGTAATTCATTGTTTTTATGGAATAGATGATATGTCCAAATTGTCTGGCTATTGTTTTATTCTTGTAATCACCCTTGGGACGGATCCTAGTTCTCCAAGCGTTGTCCTTTTACGTACGTTAGTTCAAAAGTAGAAGAGTTCTTTTCTCTTAGATCACGTGTACAAAGGAACGTAACCAGGGAAAAAACAAATTAGTCTTGTAGAGGTGTTACTTCTCGTCAAGAAAAAAACAGTTCTTGGGTAATTTTCTGTTAAAAGGGTCCTTACACGTTTACGTGCTCACATAAACATTAATTAATATATTACTTAATAACAAATTAAATGTCACGGTGAAGTAAAAAAAAAAAAAAAAAAAAAAAAAAAAAAAAAAAAACAGAGCTGGGGTTTAGTAGGTTTATGAAGTACATTAATTTAAACACTTTTAAAAACTGATATTATCTATTCTATGTTCAATTGTTTTCCTAAATATTAAGTCTAACTTATTGGGATGTACAGATATATTATCATGAACAACTTTAGTTATACTGCGCCAAACTAGACTTCTGTATTCTGAAACTATTATTAAATTAAATATATGAGTCTTTTTACATTTTATAGGTAACTTGTTAAGAACAATAGCTAAGTTAAGATTAACATTACATTTACAATTTGCATTCAAAAGGTCTCTCATAGTACTTCTGACATTCTCGAACATTTTACATTGTAAGAACAAATGATTTTCATTGTCCCCATTCTCTGCATGACATAAGGCACATGTGTGTACATTTCTCTTCTTAAATTTAATTGGGGTCATATTGTAAGTTAGCCTGTAGGCCACCTCCTTCGCTTTGGGTGTTATGTTTTTGTTGTGTAAGTGCGTGAATGTGTCTGTATATGTGTTGACTGTTATTCCTAGTTCTCTCCCCCACTTTATTCTGATTTTTAAATTTTCTTTGAGTTTGTTTCTAAGTGCTGTGTAGATGTCTTTGGATGTGTGGTGTATTAAATGTTCATTGTTTTGTAAATGTCTAGCTAGTGATCTGTAGAAAGGGTGAGTGTGTGTGCCGAAAAAATGGGGGTAGTTGTTTTGGATGGGAAGAATTTTGTTTAGCCTCAGGCCGAAATAGTACAAGGTTAAGGGGAATTTTTCGGGGGACCTAACTACTTTTCCTAAATATTTTAACCTTTGTACTTTTATTTTTGTATTTATGTCTTGTAGGCTAATCCCCCCGTCTTTTTTGTCTTGAATTAGTGTGTTGTGTTTTATGTTTGTGATTGTATTTCTGAAAATGTATTTCCTAATTATTTTGTTTATTTTGTCTATGAATTTGGGAGGTGGCTCTACAGCGTTGGTCAGGTAAAGGACTTTGGGTGTAATTAAGCTGTTGGTTAAAATGGCTCTGCCAAAAATGGTGGATGATGTGTGTCGAAATAATTGTAAAATGTTTTTTGTCTTGTCAATAATAGCGTCCCATTGTTTCGTCACGTAGTGTGTCGGGTCTCTGGTCCACACGATGCCGCATATTTTTATTTCTGTCTCTATTCTAAACCCGTGAGTTTTGTTTGGGGGGACCTCCCACCTCCCCAGGAACATGATGGAAGATTTGGAAAAATTAATTTTGGACCCGCTCGCCTTCCCAAATAGTGTAAATTTCTCTATCATCTTTTTAACATCTTTTTCTGAGGTGGGAAACAGGGTGGTATCATCTGCATATGCTTTGATTTTAACTAAGGGGGTGGGGCCCGGGATTTTAATGCCTACTATTTCTGAGTCTAATCTTATACTTTCTAACAGGGGTTCCAGGCAGAGGGTGTATAGGAAGGGGGATAGGGGACACCCTTGCCTGACTGATCTTCTTATGGGGATCCTATCACTAAGTTTTTGGTTTATGATCAGTTGGCTTGCGGCATCTGTGTAGATTAATTTGATGTATTTCGTTAGTGTCTCGTCTATGTTAGTTTTGTGTAGTACTTTAAAAAGGTAGTCGTGGTCAATTCTGTCAAATGCTTTCTCTTGATCAACGGACATGAGGGCTGCCTTTAAGTCCTTGTCCTTGCAGTAATAAATAATGTCTCTTAAAAAGTGGTTTAGTTCGTCAATATTCTTGTCAGGGTTACTGCAGTATTGGTCTTGTCCTATTAGGAGTGGGATTATGGGTTTTAGTCTTAGGAAAATCATTTTGGTCATAAGTTTGTAGTCTGTGTTTAATAGGGAAATTGGTCTGAAGTCGCTAGGTGAGGTGTTATTTTCGGGTTTTTTGGGTAGTAGAGTAATGTATGCGAGGTTAAAGTCTTTTGGTGTCTGTCCTTTCCCTAACATGTCTGTGTATAGTTTTATCAGTAACGGTCCTATTTGGGGGAAGAAAGCTTTGTAAAATTCGTATGTTAAACCGTCGGGACCTGGGGATTTGTCGTTTTGGGTCATGTCTAGGGCAGCCCTCAGTTCCGCTAGAGTGAAGGGTCTGTCTGCGGTTTCTTTGTCTGCGTCTACTATTGTTTTAACATTGTTTAAGAAAAAATTCTGTGCGTCTGCTGCTGTCGGTTCTTTCTTGTATATTTCTCTAAAAAATTTGCAAAATATATCATTTATCCGTTTGTGGTCTTGTGTTTCTTCTCCGTCAGTGTCTTTTATTGTTGTAATTGTCCTGTCTTTCTGTACATTCTGTTCTGCCGATAAATATAGTTTGTTTAGTGATTCCGATAAACTTGGGTACTTGCATCTGATTTCTGCCCCTTTATATTTATACTTATATATGTCTTCTAACTGTCCTTGTAGTTCTATTTTGTCAATGTCGTTCGTTGTTGTTTGTAATCTGTCTCTAAGTCTTGTCTCTTCGTCTTTTAAGTTTTTACTTTTAATCTTTGCTAAAACTATCACTTGTTGTTTAATGGACTCTTTGAGTACCGGCCACATTTGTATAATTTCCCCTTCGTTTCCCTCTTCTCCTATGCAATTCTGGATCGTGTCTGCGATAGATTTTTGGATTTGCGGTTCTTCAAGCAGACTTTTGTTAAATTTCCAAAAATTTCGTTGTTTTTTAACCTCCTTATTCTCTCCCCCTATTTTAACTAATACTCCTTTGTGGTCTGTGTGAGTCAATGTCTCGTCCAGGTGTTTTATTTCGTTAATTTGAATGTCATTCGGTGTGTAGAACCGGTCTAGTCTAGTCTCCACTGGGTGTGTGCTATGTTTCATTGTAGTATCCTTCCCCTTTGGGTACACTCCCCTGTAAGCGTCCCCTATTCGATGTTGAACTTTTATCTCTTTGAGATAGTCGTTAGTTTGAGTTTGGGTTTGAGGGGGTGGACCCTGCGTGTTCGTGTGTTTCCTGTCTAATTGCGTTTCTATGTAGTTGAAGTCCCCACCTAAAATTATTTTTTCCCCTACGTGTTTGCTGTGTAGCTCTTCGCTCAGAGTTTCAAAAAACAAAGGCCTTTCTGCACTCTGAGCTGGAGCGTAAATGTTCACTAGAGTGTATGCGTGTTTTTGTGATTCTACCTTAACTATGACTACCCTACCGTTATTTTCTGTGTGTGTGTATGTAACCTTGAATCTGTTAGATGTCTGTAAAATAGCTGCCCCTCTTTTATTCTGCCCTAAACTAAAGTACCCACCCGCAAAACCCATGTCTGATGTGATTTTCATTGCCTGGTATCGTGTGTGCGTGTTTGTCTCTTGAACATATATGAAGTCTGTTTTATAGGTGTTGGCTAAGTGTACTAAATATTTGTGTTTGTTCTTTAAGCTTCTGATATTTAGAGAGAGAATTGTGATGTCTGCCATGTCTGCGTGTGGGTGGGTTGTTGTGTGTGCGTGTTAACATTCTATCGTATTCTATGAGTGCGTGTTTGTGTGTCTGTGTGTGGTCCACTATTCTGATTTGCTTTTTGTGTTTATGAACTGGAGTGTGTGCCAGGGTCATCCCCCTCATCTATGATCAATAGGCCTGGGGAATCGGGAAACTCCACTTCCCTCTCTCCCTCCTCTCTCATTTCGCCCTCCTCTTCCACCTCTACCTCACCGCACTGGCCGTCAGACAGTGAAGAGGAGGAGGACGATAGGGTCCTCTTTCTGTTTACTTGGGTCGGAGTGTCAGGCTCCGACCTTAATTTTTCTTCTGGTTTAAGTCTTTTGTGGGAGTTTGACCCTCCCGCGCTCCCTCCTCTTTCTACCTTTTTGGGGGAGGGGGCTAGTTCCTTATCCTTACCAGTTCCTCCCTGCCCATCTGAGGCCTTCCTCCTCCTCTCCACTACCCTAAATCCCTCCTCTTCCCCCGACCCACCCTCCTGGGTACTCTTTGTACTCCCTCCTTTTAGGGCCGTAGCGTATGATGTTTTGGGGGGTTCTGGGATCTTTACCCCTTCTTTTTTATTACCCCTAGGGGTGGTTCTGGTTGGGCACTGGTTTGACAAATGGTCTTCCTTCTGGCAGTGCCAGCACTGTTGTCTCCTCCCCGGGGTTGTAATGAGTACTTTATATGTTCTCGGGTCATCCTCGTACCTGAGCTGTATGTAATGGGGCAGCTCAGCTCCCTTCTTTGGTCTGATCCAGCTGACCCACTTGTCTGTCCCATCTATTTTGTGGGCCTCTGCTTTGGAGCCATCCTCCGCCATACTATTGACAATTTCTTCCATTTTGGATTTAGAGATGCGGGGGGACACCCAGTGGAGGGTGATTTTGATCTTTTCTTCTTCCAGGGTGGTCACCTCCACCCTGAAAGTGTCTTCCTTTCCGAAGGTTCGGCCCAGTATCTTTCCCCTCACCGCGGGTGAGGAGACGCCGAGAAACCACAAATACGGGTTCTCGAACCGGTACAGGGGACCCACCTCCTCCGGCCTGAGCCCCAAGGCGGCAACGATGGTCGCCATCGAGGCTCTGACTGCCCCCTGTCCGGATAGTTTGAGAAGAAGGGTCCCCGGAGGATGGACGAGGCCTCCCTCCAGATCCTTTTTCTCAATCGTGAATGTCTTAATAGACATGTTAGTAAACAACAAAGTTAAGAAATTAAAAAAAGGTAAACAGAAAATGAATAAAAATAGTGTGCTCCTTGCACAGAAAAACACAGAACAACACTTAATATCCAAATCGAATCAAAACACAATGAAGAGTAACGAAATCTAAAAGCTCCAACGATGAAAAGCAACACCTCTTTTATGAGTTGATTACTTTACGAGTAAATACTGGTATGTTTCTCGTATGTTGGAATAAAAAAAATGTGAAAAACTATGCAGTATATTTGATTATTAATTGTCTTAAAGTAGGTTTCATTTATATTGCATACTAATTATGTTTTTTCTCTTTAAATACTGTTTGCATAAAATATTTTTAAAAATTAGATTTTGAGCTTTTAGAAAAAAAAAAGTAGCCGTTGCATCAGAACTTTGAATGCTCTATATTATCGTGATGTCAGATTTTCATTTTCTCTTCTACTTTCTGAGCACTAAACGGGACGGACGGACGGACGGACAGACAGACAGACAGACAGACAGACAGACGGACAGACAGGCCACACAAAACTAATAGCGTCTTTTCCCCTTTCGGGGGCCGCTAAAAAAGCAAAAATGTCCCATATTTAAGAAGCCAAAGATCTACTTTTTTTTTAGATCGTGTTCTAGTGCCGGTTACGAAACTTCAACAAAACAAACTTTGAAAATGACGTCATTTTTTTTTAATTTTTTTTTTAAATTATTAGATAAAATCTTTTTCTCTTGATTGGATTTATAGTTTCAAGGCAGATACAACAAACTGATTACATTAAAAAAATAGACCACGTTTTACATTTAGACTACTTATTTAACTTGTCCCAGTGATGCTCAACCTCACTCGGACGGCGGGCCATTTTAATATCCGACACTCGAGTCGCGGGCCACATGACGAAAAAGGAAAGAAAGGGAATTATTCAATAAACCAATTTTCATTAGAAACCCGTGAATCTAAAATTACATTTACATCATGAGAAGTTTATCCTAAACTACTTTTAAATATCCGGCTGCTGTCAACCAGAGCTATGGCACCAGTGGCGTAGCTACCAATGTGCGGGTGGTGCGGGCCGCACAGGGCACCAACTGGAGAGGGGCCCCAAAAATCCCCCAGTGTGTATTAATTTCCTATTTCCCTGAGCTTTTCAGTAAAAACGACTAAGTGTATGTACACGAACAAACATAAACTAATGTATCTTAAACATGTGCTAACGATTTATAAACTAGTCATGTCGCTAATTTGTTTCATCTCCTTGGCGGTTATCATTGAATCCAGAGAAAATGATGAGGCCGAAATCCTGAATGATGAAAAAGAAGAGAAGACTTCAATACCGCAGGTTCTAGAGACTAAAGGGCAGCATACAAGCATGTCTTTAGTACACTCCTCAAAAACTCATACTGAAGAAGCTGAACCATCAGACAGTGTAAACAATACTATTCGCATACACATTGTCACTCAAGGATCTAAAACAGTTTAGCGTATGAACAGTGTATGAGAGGTGTATAGACATCAGGAATCAGCAAAAGGAAAGGCTAGAAAGCTTTCAAAGACGTGGTTTTTCCGGCAAATATCAAACCGCGAGAAAGGTCTTAGAAAGTGGATGTGTTATACGTCAAAAAAAGAATCCTTATTTTGCTTACGCTGCATACTCTTCTCAACAAGATCAAGTACCAAACTTGAAACTTTAAGTTCGCCTGAGAGTACGGAACAGTATTGACAACAAGGGCAGAGATTTGATTATACAAGAGACGAAAACCTGGAGAGACTACCTGAAGGAAATCTTGGACATCATTCGTTATTTCTAAAAGAAAAATCTGGCACTTCGTGGAAATCGCAAGTGAGATGAAGAAATGTTTGGAAGAGCAAAATCAAGGCAATTTCTTGGAGTTAGTAAAATTACTATCAAAGTACGATCCACTCTTGAGGGAGCATGTGCTTTGAACTAAGCTTTGTTCCAGACCAAATATATACATGACTCCACAAATACAAAATGAATTTATTATAATATTGGGGGATCACGTTAAAAAACAAATCCTTCAGCAAGTAAAACAAGCCAAATATTTCTCTATTATTTTTTACAGTACACCTGACATTTCAAACCTGGTTCAAACTTCCCAAATTTTACGGTACGTTGTCAAGGATAATGACGGGGTGCAGGTTTGTGAGCGTTTTATTGACTTCATCGACACAAAAGACAAGCATGCTGTTGGAATCGCTGAAATGATTCTAGAGAAACTGCGTTCGGATGGCTTAGACATAATGGACTGCAGGGGTCAAAAATATGATAATGGTGCGGTCATGAAAGGTCAAAACTACGGTGTCATTGCCTGCTCAAACCATTTTTTAATTTAGCAGGAAGTCAATTCGGTAATATTTTTGGTACACTGGACCATTTACACACATTTTTCTCAACTTCAACACACCGCTGGGATATCCTTATCAAAATAACCAGAACTAGCCTTAAACGTTTAGTTGAGACCAGCTATAGCGCCATAGGAGAAGCCGTCACGATGGTTTGGGATACATTTTCTAAAATTATAGAAACTGGAGACATTAACTAGCAGAGAATAAAATGCATCGACTAGATCTAAAGCATGTGGATTAATAGTTGCCATACAGTCTTTTAATTTTCTCACCTATCTTGGATTTTGGGCTCCTGTATTAACTGAAATTAATGATGTGCAAGTCTACCTTTAAAAACAAGGATTGTCTAATCGAGACTGCTCACTCAAACTAACAGAGGCATTTTTAAGTAGTAATCGAGAGGACATCACTGAAGCCAGCATTACCTTTGCCGAAAGCGTGTGCTCAGACCTGAGAATCAGTAACGTATTGGCTATAAGATAAAGATTTCCTGTTACCTGTTACCTATCCCTTAGTCTCATGGACCGTTGGGGCACCAAGCAAGACTTGTAGACTGTCTTTCTCCATTCCTCTCTATAACCTTGGACAGGATTGTTCAAGAAATAATCACCCGATTCGAGCAACTTCATGAGGTAGCAGATAGATATGATTTTTTTAGCCTTCCCAGCTATTAAATCCTCAGGTCGAAATCAATCTCGATAGTACTCCTAGCGACATTGATAAAAACGAATTTTCGCTGGAGCGAAAGAGGCTTCAATGGTTTGTCCAGTTTCATCAGAAGCCTCCGAACTTCCAAAACAAGGACCCGTTGAACTCTTGAATTTTAAATAAAAAAAAATATAAGCTAGATGATTCAATCCCGAATATCTTCATTATGATTCACATATTTTTTACTATTGCGGAAAGCGTCGCTACATGCATGTTTTTTTCGAACTTAAACTGATCAAGAATTACTTGCGATCAACAATGACAAATTTACGACTCACTAATTTGGCCATTTTTCCCATTGAACAATAGCTGGTGGAAACAAGGTTACAAAGACAGTTTGTGTGGAAACACAAACTTAAAATCGGCCCCCGAATAGGTCAATCCAGGCAGGTTTCAATATTTTCACAAAGAACATCCGAAAGAAATTATATCAAAGACAAATGACAGATAAGACTGCAGATAGAATGTTGACAGATCCTATGTAGTGCCCCAATAATCCTTAGGCATTAGGCCTCTTTTCTTTGCCTCTTTTTGGTTTGCTTACTTGGTAAATACTGCTAGGCTGGAACAAAATTAACGTGACATAAAATGAAATGTATAACATTATTAATTGTCTTAAATTAGGTCTGATTTATAATGCATACTAATGAGGTTTTTCTCTTTAAAAAACTGCTTGCATAAGTGATTTTTTCAGATTTTGAGCTTTTAGAAAAAAAAAGTAGCCTTTGAACTTTGAATGATCTAAATTATTGTGATGTCCGATTTTCAATTTCTCTTCTACTTTCTGAGATCTAAACGGGACGGACTGACAGACAGACGGACAGACAGGCCACACAAAAAAGAAAGCGCGTAAAATTCACTTGTAGTATATTTATGTAAAAGTAAAAGTGATTTTTTTTGAATTAACAATAATTGATTAATGAATACATATTATTTTGAACAAAAAAGTAAGGTTTTGCAATGTTATTATTTAGTTAGTTTTTTTTTTTTTTTTGGGTGGGGGCACCAAGATGAGATACCGCACCAGGCATCATATACTCTAGCTACGCCACTGTATGGCACCATCAGTAGTCAGGCTATCAGATGCATGCTCCAAATAGCTACTTCTTTTCTGATTTCAAAACTGTTGTTTTTATCGCGAATAAATATTGTAACGAACTTCACTTCTCAGGCCTTCTGCTCACACTGCTTAACAACAACACAACACATCTAACTCAAGAACTTAACGACAAGAGCTTCAATAACACAGTGGCGGTTTAATTACAAACACATCAACACAGCCAATACGACACAATTGGCGCCACTAACTACAAATGCTTAAACACAATGGAACTTAACTAAAACAACAGTCTCTCTATCGCGTATATGCTACATTTTCAAAGCTTGTTCATAACACCACAATTCTAACTGCACGCTTGCTATCTGCAGGACTCTGTCTAACTGTCCAACACACACTGTTCTAGTCCGTCCAAGCTCTCGGCTCACATGCGCACAGCACAGGTCACACTAGGGACAGTTTT